>PVKN010026704.1:0-13747 GCA_004027915.1 Capromys pilorides | reverse complement strand
ATTTCTTGTTCCCTTTCCTCTTACAAAAGTTCTATCTCCCAATTTCTTATTACCTATCTTTTCTTTTACTCTTATGTGCACCTTGGGTTTCTCATGTAAGAGAAACCATATGATACTTAAGTTGGTGATAGTTAAACTCTATTTACTTAACATTATGGCATTAAGGTGTACCTATTTTCACACAAACGACTTCTTTTTTATGACAGAGTTATATTCCATTATTTATACATACCATACTCTCCTTACTCACTCATCTGCTGATGGATTTCCAAGATTTAGCTATTCTGGTTTGTGCTGCCATAGACATGAGTATGCATGTATCATTGTCTTTTAACGTTTTCTGGAAGATACCTAGAGGGGGAAAACTTGTGAAGTAGATTAGGACAAGGAAAAGCAGCTGCTAATTGGGTGTAATCTGTCAAGATACTTAGCAGGGATGCTGTCTTCAGTTCTTCTGGCATGGCATCTTCATAAGATTAAGCAGAACCTTGCATCTGATACCAGTCTTCTGGAGTGAGATCGAGCAGGTTACTGATGGGGTAGCTTACAGCTGACCTTAGAAGCAGGGTATAAAGATGGTGACCATTAAGCTGGGGCTGCTGCGAGCTTTTTCAGCAGCCTGCCCTCACTCTGCACAGTGAAGTTTTCCTACTTTAACTGGCCAACACTTACTCTGCAGAGCATTTCTTTTTCTTGAGCAGCTCTTTTGTTCTTCTTTCTCTTCTTTTTTACTATTTCTGTTGGCTTGAATAAACATCATTTTTACTATTTACTTATTTTAGGGCTTTTTTGGTGGAGGGCATTGGTACTGGGGATTGAACTCAGGATCTTGCGTTTGCCAGACAGGTGCTTATGCCACTGAGCTGCTTTTCTAATTTACAATGCTCATGGGCATTTATTTCTTGGAGCTAGCAGTACTAGTTGTTCCTCCCGGGCACACCCAACCATGGGGGCTGACCTTGTGTGTTTAGAGACAGAAAGAGCTTCCAGAGGGCTTTTGTTTTCTCTCTGCACTATGTGCAATTTCTTCATCTTCTGCGTAGTTTCAAATTTTCCACTCCATTTCTTTCCAATTGATAGAGACCCGCTCTTCTTTTGTCTTCACTTAGTACTTATTTTCCGGGCATCTGTATTTCGGGTCCCACGGAAAATACATTCTGCTGATGATCACTACTCTGCCATTTTTCTGTAACCTAGTGCAAAGTTTAAATTAATGTAAATATAACTTTCACAAATTAATCCATGTGTTTAGAATGAATAGTTAAGTAGTCGCTGCTTCATTTTACTGAAGACTGGGATCTCCGTTGCTTTTGAGGCTCTGGACTGCTCACTGTGGCCCAGCAAGGCATTTCACTTTTCTTAATCTCAATTTTCTCATCTATAAAACTAAATAATTGGACCTGATAATTTCTAAGATCTATCCTACTTCCATTTTTTAAATTATTATTCTTTTCGGGGGGAAGGGTCTAAAGGTCTCACTACTAAAGCGGACTCATAGTGATCCGCCTGTTTACAGCCTCCCAAGAGCTGAGATTGGGATTATTACTGGCATGTACCACCATGCCCAGTCTCAATTGTTGTCTCAGTGTGCGGGTGGGGGGGTGAGGGGTGGGGGGCGGGAGTGTGGTACAGCAGGCCCTGGGGAGCCTGCCTGCAGGAGCTTTAATCCACTGAGCTATTTGGCCAGCCCTCACTCCTACTTCTAAATTATTCTTTTTACTGAATTGTTACTATTTACAAGAAACCATCCTAGAAAGCTTGGATTATGAGTTAATCACAAACTCTAGAAGTTCTCACCCCATGACTGCATGAGGCTTGAGGGGGGGCAAATAGACATAAACCATGACACATAGTATAACCAAAAGGAAAGAAAAAGGAAAAGAAAGCAAGAAGGAAGAAAAAAGAAAATAAGCTACCCTAGAATATAAAAGAGTAAATTAAAGTTTTATGCAAAAATCAAGGGACCTCATGAACCATTAGGCAACCCTGATGCATAAAAGTGATCAAGGCTGAAGCTAACACTCAGGTATAGAGTCCTATGAAATGAGTCTTTTATAGCTCCTAGGTATTCTAAGTGTACAGTGATAAAATAGTTGTAATTATCAAGTTAAAAACCTGTATTAGGGCCGACCAAATAGCTCAGCAGAGTAAAGCGCCTGCTTAGGCAGATGCAGGGGCTGGGGGTTTGATCCCCAGGCCTGCCATGCTGGCTCTGCCCCCCGGGGCACGTTGAGATGGCAGTTGAGACTGGCATGGTGGTGCTCACCTATAATCCCATCTCTTGGAAGGCTGAACATGGGCAGATCACTATGAGTCTGATCTACGTAGTGAGACCCGGTAGATCCTGTAGTCCCTGTCCTAATACAAAACAACAACGACTACAAAAAAACCTATATTGTTATGTTTTAAAAACTAGTTGCCTTGCTTTATTCCTCACCAACTCCAGGGCCATCGTGGCTAGGAAGGGGACAGCGGTGGTAGGAACCACTTCGTCTTCATCCTTCCCTACTCTAATTCAGAATTGAATACACAGCCCTTCATATATATATATATATATATATATATATATATACATATACATATATATATACACATATATATGTATACTTTTTATTCATTTTAATAAGAAAAAAAGATAAAATAGCAATGAAACAGTTTCAAAGCAGGTTAGTGGATGTTCCCAATGATACATTGATATTGTTGTCTTCATAGTAGTTCTTCAGAGTACAAGACGTAGACATGATATCTTGTGTAAACAATATTAGTACAAACTTTTATTCTCAGTGAACTAAGAGAAAGTAGCTATATATCTATCCTAACTCTCTTGTGTATACATGTGTATATATTTTTCCTTTCCCTTTCGTTTTCTACAACAAAACTGTCCTTTATTTACAATTTTGTGAAGTTAGTAATGCATGACACTAGGTTGTTTAACAACTGATAGCTAGCATTAACCAGACAGGATGTTCATCTCAGGAGTGAGGTAGCTTATTTGCTTTAGGCCCTGGGCCAAGTCCCACCTACATATATTTGATCAATGTCCTAACTTCGTGGCTCCCAACATATTCCCCTTTTTCATTTTGTTTTTTGAGAGATGGGTATTCCACTGCAGCTAGAGAAGCTGTATTTGGAGAAGTCTTTAAAAGATCTTTTCTTGAAACCAGTCTAAAGAAAAATCCAATATAGTCCAATAGTCCAGAGTAGTAGTGGGTTACTAGCAGAACTGTCAATTGTCAGAAGTTTTTGACTTGAGCCTTTCACAGCTCAGCTTATTAATATGACATTACTTTTTATACCTTGTGGTTATACTTTTACACAGCCCTTCTTGAAGCCTCCAAAAAAATTTTTAGTGGGCTACGATATTTCGAAAATTGTTGTGGTTATACTTTTACACAGCCCTTCTTGAAGCCTCCAAAAAAATTTTTAGTTGGCTACGATATTTCGAAAATTGTTCTCAAATCTTGGGACTAATGGAAGTGTTACTGAGTTTTAGGGTTCTGGAGTTTCCTTCTAGAGGTATTTTCTAAGTTCTTTTGGCCTTGAACAAAAAATTGGTCAAGATAAATATAAAAGGTAGTGAGGTTTAATATTTACTAAAGGTAGAAAAAGAAATGAGCTTTATAGAGCAAGTGCAGGTCATACAAAAGTAGGGAAAGAAGTACCCTCTGTAGAGTAAGAGTGAACCATTGTGAAAGAAAACACAGCGCCAAGAGTTTAATGAACACAGTCTTTTCTATCTCCTATTCTGCAGGCTGCCATCAGGCCTAGGCAGTCCTGTTTCTATGAAGTAGTAGTGGTAGTAGTAGTAGTGATAATAGGCATTCAGAAGTAAGGGAGACGGAAGGCGACAGAAGATACTTGCTTTTGTTCTACTCTTCAGCAATGATACCTCTGCTTTTTTGATAAATTTGTTATAGATAATGTTAACAGATACCTAAATTCAAAGTCTAAATGTTCCTTTTTTCCTCTAGTCTTATTCTTAAGACACTCCTCATACGATGCCATTCAACCAACTGGACAACACATGTGTTTTGATTTGTGTATAGGTGTCCCCTCAAAGCTTCATGCAGTCAAGGGGCAGCTTCTGGAATTTGTGATGGATTGTTGTGGAAGTGGGTGCTGCACCTGCCCTGGGGCAGGTGATTTGCATTTCAATGTAAGGGAGGAAGAGAAGTTAGCTGCTTGAGCTGCTGCTAGCTCTTGCCCTGTGCTCTTTTGCTCTTAGCTGCATCCATGAAAGGTTGCTCTCTGCCATTTGCCCATCTGCCTTGAAGCCAGCTGAATATGGACTGAAACCTCCAGTAACTATGAGCTAAATAAACCTTTCCTTCCATCATTTTGAGTGTCGGGTATTTGTCACAGCAACAAGAGAATAACTAAGAATTTGGTACCGCAGGAGTGGGGTCATTGCTGTGACTAAACCTGATCATGTGGATTACAAGTTTTTGGAAATGGCTATGGGAAGAGATAGAAAAGGTTTGGAGAGATCGTCTACTTGCAAAGAGCTGGAAAAGCTTTGGCTATTCTATAGGGGAGATTCTGGTCAGAGCTCAGACCAGAAGGCTGATAGAAAGCTGGCTTGTGAAGACCAGGCTGGGGAGGTTTCTGCTAAGAAGGACTGCACTGGTTGTTGGACTCCAGATCATTTGTGTTTTGATTTGGCAGAGAAGTTATCTGCATTTTGTGCGTGTCCAGAGACTTTGACTAAAACTGAGATTAAGCATGGCAGACTGATTAATCTTTCAAAAGATATTTCAAAGCAGCCAAATATTGGGGCACTGGCATGGCTGCTCTTGGGGACTTTTAGCCAGATATATGTTGAGAATGAAGAGCAAGGAGCCCAGCAGGATGGCTCAAAAATGTTGTGAGTTTGGCTAGAAAGCAAGTGCCAGCAAAACTGTGGACTGCAAAGATAGAGCTAAGAGGATCTCCATTGCTGAGAAGGAACCAGAGAATGGAAAAGATGGCCTGAGGACATCACAGGAGGTGGCAAGTTTCCACCCTTTACAGCCTCAGAATTGCAAAGGTCAGGGACTTTGCCTTGAGGGGAAAGCCGCTGAACCCTTTGTTCCAGAATGGCTTGACATTTAGAATTTATTCCTTGGAATCAAGGTCAAAGCACTCAGAGATCCATGCACTCAACCCCTATAGTCAAGAGAGAAGGAAGCCTGACTATTGCTCCACCTGGCAGCTGACCTTGGCATCATCCACATGGCAGTGGTTTTAGGTGCATTGAGAATGCAAGAGTTCTGAGGTTAATAAGGAATAGTAACACTAATTCAGAATAGTATGTATGTGTGCAAAAAGGATTGAGCTTGGGGAAGAAAATGAGGGGTCTTTAAATACATCAATTTTATTTTCTGGTTAGTTGGTTTCTTGAGGGTTTTTACAATGAAAATTTACGATTTTTATATTTGTTGTATGTTCTTTCATATCAAAAATCTTATAGGAATAAAATTTAATTATAAATAGTACAAGGAGGTATCAATGAAGATTTTTCCTTAAAGTTCTATCCCCACCTGCAGGTTGGAACTAAGCGTTGCAAAGATGTTTATTTATTTATATATTTGTAGAAAAGACCTAATTAATGGACATGAATAAATTCTGCAAGGCATTAGGGATATAAAGAAATACAAGAGGCAGGGTTTCTACTATATCTATACTTGCAATTCATCTGTGGATAAGCATGCAAAACATTGAAAAATAACAGGGAACGGTAACTTTCGTAACAAGGTTATACCACCCAACAGTAGCTCAACTGTATGCCTTGTAATTCAATCACCTTCAAAAATCCCTGCTGATGAGCACATGAAACTCTTTTTCTTAATTTATTTATTTGTTTGCTTGTTGTGTTTGTTTCTTTATTTATTCATTTTGTGGCTGGCTCAGCCTGCCCTGGTGGTGGGGGCTGGCGCAGCATGTGGTGCCGGGGATCGAACTGCAGTCCCCGCAGTTGCCTGAGCTTTCCTAAGCAGGCGCTTTAGACCACTGAACCATCTCGCCGGCCCCTAATTAAGTGGTTTTTTTTTTTGTTGTTGTTGTTTTTGTTTCTGTGGGACCAGGGATTGAACTCAGGACACTGCCCTTGCCCGGCAAGGGCTTATTCCTCTGAGCTATCTCCCCAGCCCCACATGAAACTCTTCTAGAGACATTTAAATATAAAACATAACAACTTTATCAGTGCTAGGACAAAATACTTGATACACATTAAAAGGAGGACAGATTTATTTGGCTTACAGTTTCAGAGGGCTCAGTCCATAGTTTGATGGCTCCATACAAGGATATCTTGGTGAAAGGGAATGGGGAAGAAAAGTTGTTTAACCCAGGAAATCAGTGAAGGGAGGAACTGGGGACAAGATTACATTCTTTTAGGTTATGACCCACCTTTTCTACTATACCCTCCTTCCTAATAGCACATTCAGCTATGCCCTTGTGAGTCAATCACTTTCCACACCTCTGTATAAATGAGAATTTGCAGGGACATTTTAGATCTAAGCTATAACAAAGACATCATAGTATTGACATTTTGAGGACCCATAAGTTTAGGAAACATGACAAATAGTTTAGCTTCCATGCCCATTTAAAAATAATATACACATAAAACAAAATGATAATATTCAGTGAATTTATCATATGTTATTGCTCTTTTTATTGTTGCCTCAGTACATGTGATCAAATCCAGGCTTTTTGGACTGAGGCAAACCCCAAGTCCTTTTATTCTTTGAGAGAAGAACTCACCAAATCACTAAATTATCTAGGCTGAGTTTAAATCTATAATCTTCCCACCTCAGCCTCCCAGAACTGGAGGAATGTGCCACCGTGTCTGACTTTTTTCCTTTTTAGGAATAATAAAGCCCTCCAAAAATAGGGTAGACCTCTGCTTCAAGCTAGGTTCTATTCTGTGGAGTTGTAACTTTGATTTATGCTATCTCTCATTTGTAACATGTATCTTATGTAAAAAACTGACTTTTTCGAGGTTGTTGAGAAAATTAAGAAAAATACAGTGAAATTCTTAACACTGTATGGTATAAAATAAGCTAAGAAAAAAATGTTAAATTCTTTCAATGTTCTCTCCTGCTTCCATTTCACAGATGGGGGCAATTGAACCTTAGAAAAGTTAAGTGACTTGCTTAAGGGCTCTCAGTAGTAGGATTAAGTTAGTGCATACTAGATTATGCTAAATATCCAACTGGCTAGCTCCACTGTGCCTTGAGTTCCCATGGTACTTATTCTTATAATACAGAATTTATTTACATCGTTCCATCCTTCCCTGTCCTTCATTAAAATACAAGCTCCTCAAAGGCAGGGTCTATATTTCTCTTATCTTGGTACTTACCTATTAGAAATACAAAAGTATTTTTAAAAATTATAAATCAATACTGCCATTATTGCATCTATGGTCATCAGAGCACTGATCAAACCTGAAATCAGTAGCAAACGGCACAAGTGCTTTATCTGAAATGCATTCTATTAATTGGTCTTGTAAACAATTTTTTGTTGGCAATTGAGAACAATTGTTGGAATCCAGAAACCAAGTCCTCAGTCCTGCTTACCTTTATTTTGCATTACAAACGTTATCTCTTAATTACCAACTTTTAAAAACTAGAATACCCTTCTATGCTACTAAAATTGTAAACTTTCAAGGTTCTGCGAGGAACACTTAAATTTTGTTGTTACCCAATTAAGTTGCTTTACAGTTACTTGTCAATTTACCAAGCTTAATACAGGTCTTAACAATATAAACAAGGGGAATACAAACTGCAGGTTCAGAAACAATTTCCCAAGATTAAACTGTAGGTAGTTATCCACTTTTGCAGTGATATTAATAATATTTAAGACATCCACTGTGTATAATATATAACAAATTATTTAATTCCGGTGGATTTTTCTCACTTGTTAAATTTAGGAATTAGACATTGTAAAAGTCCTTTTGCTTCCTTCTCTTAGTCACCGGTACGTGGGTGGGAAGGGACTAGATCACAGACCCAAGTTTTTCCTCCTTCTTCCGGCGTGATCCGGGGCTTACACCCCCACGGAAAACCCGAACTCTTTTTTTCTCTTTCTCCAGCGGTCGCAGGAGTCAGCCCACTTCTGCACAGGTCATGGCAGAGAAGCACACAGCTTGCCGGGACTTGTAGTCCCATGCCTGTGGCCGGACGGCGCGTTCATCTCGCTTGACTGGGCATTCTGGGATCTGTAGTCTCTAGTGCGTTGTTTGTGTAATTCGTTTAGACTAAAGATCTAGAAGGGACAACGCGAATTCCCGCGGGTCACGTGACCTAACCGTACCGAGTACAGAGATCGCACTGCGGCTCCGGGTCCAGTTAGTTTTCGCCCCGCACGGCGGTTGCTGAGGAGACGGCGCAAATCTCGCCGCGCGTGGCCCCCTCTGCAGTCCCCCCGCCCCCTTCTCCCACCACAATGAGAGCCTAAGATGGCGGTGGCTGTGGCGGTTGACGCCGAGAAGCTGAAGTAGAAAAGGGGCCGTTGGGCTCTAGGCTGTCGAGGGCGGTGTGAACCGCCTCTGCGGTTTCTCGGGACTGCCCGCCCTCAGTGGCGGGCCTGATTCAGGGCTGACCGCGCTCCGCCCGTGGCAGGAGGGGCTACTTCGTTAAGAGGTAAAGCTTGCGCGTCTGGGCCCCTGGCAACGGGGGCAGCGCGCCATAGGGGCGGAAGAGCGGCGGCTGCGGGACTCTGGACAGTGTTGGGCCGGGCCTGGGGCCCTCGCGTCCTCTGCGGGCTCCTGGTCGCCTGCCCTGCCTGCTTTGCGTCCCTTGGGCGCCCCCTCCCCCGGGAGTAATACAGGCCATCTCCTGGGTGAGCATCTTTGGGACGCGTTGGCGACCGCAGAAGCCCCTTTCGGCCGTGGTGCCCCCACTCCTCTTCTCCGTCTTGTCCGCGGGAGGAGGCCGCCCTGCGCCCCGGCGCTCGGGATTGGCCCTCGCGGGTGCTGGGAGCGGGGCGGGGGCTGCGCCCGACCCCGGCGGTTCTGAGGGACCCCCGGAGGGCCGGGGCGGAATGGCGTGAGCCTTAGAGTTTGGGTTGGCGCGTGAGCGGCGGGCTTGCTGCGGTACTCTTGCGGCTGAGGGCCGGTGTAGGCGTTCCTGACTTCGGCCCAGAGTTGGTTCATTTCTGCGAAGGGAAAGTTAATTTAGTAGGTCTCCTTCGTGTCTCCGCTGCCCTCTCTTCTGCGCTCCCTACTGCAGATACACTTAGAGTGGGGGTAGAGTGGGGGGCAAGGAACGCCGTCGGCCTGGGAAAACGTTGCTTACTTCTGCAGACGTGAGGATTAGATGTTAGGCCCCGCTGGAGCGCCAGGGCGAGTAACTTTTTGTCCCGCGGCCCACTCCTTGGGGCTCGCCTTGTCTCCCTCCCCACCCCCCAACCTCCGGCTGGTTTGCGGTGCTTGTTCTGTGAACATACTGTGTTTTGGCCCTAAGAAAAAGCGGGCTTTCCGGGCGCCCGGCGACCCCACCCGCGTTAACAGCTTTTCAGACTCCTTCTTCTTCTCCTCCTCCTTCTCCTCCTCCTTCTCCTTGTACTCTCTGGTTACGGGAGTACGTGCTTCTACAGCTTCTGGTGCACCTGCTCCTTTCTTTCCCCATCACCTTCCTGGTGAGGGCAAGTGGATGCCACTGTAATGCTGAATGTTTGTTTATTGCAGTACCCGGGATCAAACTCGGGACCTTGCGCTTGCCAAGCAGGCGTTTTTGCTGCTGAGCTATCTCCTCAGCTCTAAACTGAATTTTTAAATTACAGGTGCATCTTGCATTTATACAGTGACAATTATTTTATTGTGAAGAAGCTCGTTATAAAATGTACACCTTATGGACCAGTGAGATAGCTCAATAGAATAAGCGCTTGCCTGGCAAGTGCAGGGTCCTGAGTTCAATCTGTGATACCCCAAAAAAGAAAAGAAAATAAACAAAATGTACACCTTTTTTGTTATTGAATATTCAGGGATCGCTGAATAGTTTGACAGAAGTTAATGATTTGATCAATCAGGAGAGTAAACTTTTATATAGGTCTTAGATGGATGATACAGTAGTTAGGGTTGTTTTCATTATATTCCAGCATAGATGATAACATAGCACTTTGCTGTTTGGTAGACTGGGAAGTTTGGGGGTTTTAAGTTTTTTTTCAGTACCAGGGATTGAATTCAGGACCTTGGGCTTGCCAGGCAAACGTTTATTCCACTGAGCTATTTCCCTGGCCCCTTAAGTATTTTTCTGAATGATTAAGATAACTTGAGCTTAAGATATTGGTAAGTAGTAGTTTTTCTCTTTATTGACTTCCTAAACATTTTAGACTATATTATTTGTTGTTATTACTCTGTAAAAATTTATTGAATTTTTAAAAATCATTAGACAACAGCTTTGATGTGTACAAGAAAACTAGTTTCTGTAAAGGTAGTTGACGTCATTTTTTTTTTTGTTTTGTTTTGTTTTGTTTTTTTGCCTGATAGCTAAAAAGCTATTGATGAAAACTGCTATCCAAATACCAGTGCTTGATTGAGGACCTTATCTAAATTAAAAAAAAAAATCTGGATTTGTTGCTGTTTTATTTACTGTTTCTTGACATGCCACTTTAGTTTTTTTCCCCTTCTCTTTGTCTCCTGACTGTTTCCTAGAATGATTTATGCAGTGTCTTTGGAAATTTTTTCGCTGAATTAAGCCCATTTAATTTTGAATTTATACCATAACAAGCAGGTGCATAGCTTCTCTTCGTAATTCGTATAGTCTCGGGTTATCTCCTTTACATTTTTGTTACAGTAATTGGCTTTGTTTTTTTATGAACTTTCTACTTTTTAGGTTTATGTCTACAATTGACTGCTCTTTTAGTTATCTAGAATTAACTTGAACATTTTTTGTGTATAGTGTATTGCCACATATTAAAAAGTGCTGGAGAATGCGAGTTTACTGATGAAAGGTTTTGTAATTGTTAAGGGAAATTTAGAAAGTGAATAACTGAGTGAATTACTGGTGCACCCTGTAATCCCAGCACTTGGGAAGTTGAGAGGATTGGTGTGAGTTCGAGACCAGCTAGGGCTACAAAAGTGAGCTCAAGGCCATTCTGAATTGCATAGTGAGACTCTGTTTCAAATAGACCAAAATAAAATAAAATAAAATAAAATATATATATATATATATGTGTGTGTGTGTGTGTGTGTATATATATTTATATATCCAAATTGCTCTTTTAAAGATATCAAATAATCAAAATTTATTCTGTTAAAAATTTATGACTGCCTATTTTCAAAATTTGTGTTGATTTTCTGAGTTTTTTTTTTTTTTTTTTTTTTTTTTTTTTTTTTTTTTTTTTTTTTTTTTTGTATTGGGGATTGAACTCAGGACCTTGATGCTTGCCAGGCAGGTGATTATGCTGCTGAGCTATCTCCCTGGCCCCTACTCTTAATTTACTGTTCTTTTCTTTCTTTTTTTTAATGTATTTTAGTATAGGGACTACAGGGTCTCACTACACATATTGGACTCCTACTGATCCTCCTGTTTTCAGCCTCCCAAGCACTGGGATTACAGGGTTGCGCCATTACGCCCAGTCTCAGTTGCCTACTCAGCGTACCCTGGGCGTGGGGCCAGCACAGCATGCCAGGGATTGAACCCCTGTGCCTATCTAAGCAGGTGCTTTAGTCTGCTGAGCTATTTGGCTGGCTCTTGATTTTCTACAAAAGCAGATTTTCAGGTTCCTTGCAAGAGACTGACACTATTATGAGAAAATGCAAATTGATGGTTAGTTTATATGTTAATTATATTTTTTAGGGGGGCTGTTCTGTAAGACTGTATGTAACTAAGTAGAACAATAGAAATGGAACATAGGAGAAAAATGGAACTCCAGAAAGGTCGAATGTGAATGTATCAAAGTTTCTATAGCATTGGGTGATTGCTTACTAGTAAGCACTTAGTGAAATAATTTATCTAGTTGGTTATAAAATAATTTTCTTCACAGCACATTGGGAAAATATGGATATAAGGAATCAAAAATTCAGTTAGCTAACATCGATTTTCTTAATAGGGAATGTGGCCTTTTCTGAAGGAGGAAGTGGATTTGAGACTTGAAAAAAACTAGAATGGTTTGGACTAATCATGCTAGGGAATTTGAAATAAGTAGGAGACACATAGTAAACAGTACATTTAATTGGTGGTGGTGCCTCCAGTGTACTGTGTAACAACCGTACTAGAAGTAGGGCAGTAAGGGGCTGGGGAGATAACTCAGTGGAATAAGCGCTTGCCTGGCAAGCACGAGGTCCTGAGTTCAATCACCGGTTCCACACACACACACGAAAGTAGGGCAGTAAGCAAAACATTTACTGTATTTCATGGAGGAGAGAGAATATACCTTAATGGAATATAGCATACCTAAATAGTGGGCACAGTGTCATTTTATGATTACTTCTCCATAGTTGCCAGTGTGAAGTAGCAGTAAAGAAAGCTAGGTAATTGGTTTATCTTAACAAAAGTGGGCAAATAAGATAGAAAGTCAAGGATGCTAGCATTGCATTTTTGGAATGGCTTGATAGGCTTTGTATTTGGGTTTGCATAAGGAATAAACTCAAGAAGAGAATAGTGATTGACTGACTGGAGGGCTAACAGCCAGGTCAGCAGAAATGAGACAGAGCAGTAGAATGCAAGAGTTTGTGATCAAAAGTGGAATTTCAGCGTTCAGGACCTTGAACAAATTACTAGCCTGGAGTGAAAAGGTACAGAAATAAAGAAGATGAAAGAACAGTGGGCTTGAGACCAGAATCTTAGAAAAATAACTGCAAATATTCTCTTCCTAAAAGAAAGGAGTGATTTTGAAGACTGAAATTAGGAGACAATTTTAGTCAAGGAAGAAGACCATGTGAAGTAGGACAGTAGAAAGGAAATGGTACCCAGTCAATGTAGAGAATGCTATTTTTGATGGCTAATTTTTCAAAAGATAAAAGGTTAAGCATTAATTAAATAAAAATGGTCCTCAGATGTTATTTTTTTTCCATGAATCTAGGAGAGGAGGAGTAGCTTGTCTGTCTGTCTGTCTGTCTGTCTCTCTCTCTCTTTCAGTGTATTTGATAAAGAGTCTCACTATGCAGCTTGGACTCATAATGATCCTGTTTTCAGCATCCCCTTCACTGGGATTATAGGTGTGCACCACTGTATCCAATCTTTGTGGCCACATCTTTGTTGGGGAGTGGCTGGCTTGACATATGGTACGGGGGACAGAACTCTGGTCCCTGCACTTGTCTAGGCAAGATAGCTCTGTTGAACTATCTTGCTGGCACATAGTATCTTATTTTAGAAATAATTATTTAGCAATGATGCTTTTAGAGGGATTTGAGATTTTACTTAAGCCAAAAAAATAAGAGGGATGATTAGGAATGAATGGAAGTTAAAAAGCAAGTTTGTAAAAGACCCAAGGTAGGAGAAGCTATTACCAGTGATTATGGAATAGAATCAAATTGTAGAGTTTTGAGTTTGAAGGTGGTAGCAAAGTTTAGTGATTTTGCTTTGGGAGAAATATGTAGTTAAGGATAAGGAAATATTTTTTAAAATATGCTTATATGGAGGAAGAGGTTCTAGCAGGGATAATTTTATATATTGAGAGATTAATATGCTTCAGGTTTGCATTTGCCTGCCTGCTTGCATTTTTCCCTTTTCTTTCCCTCCCCTCCCCTCCACTTCCCAAATTTTCCCTATGTAGTTCAGCCTGGCCTTAAACTTGCTATATGCATGTGCCACCATGCCTAACTTAC
>PVKN010026703.1:0-13742 GCA_004027915.1 Capromys pilorides | reverse complement strand
CCTATAGTTAAATAACCCTCTCCTTGGTTTTTTAGATGTGTACTATTCTAATATTTTATCATTATTTATTTGTTTGTTTGTTTGTTTATCTATTTAATTTTTGCAGTAACGGGAAATAAGCTTGGGCCTTGTGCTTGCTGGTCAAGTGCTTATCAATGGTATGAATTCTATTCTCAGGATAAATCTTGAATCTGACTGATTTCTTTAAATCACTCATTTCTGCAAACTAACATAATTTCTTCATTGGACTATGGTACTAAGTCTTTCAAACACATACCGTATCTCTAAAATCTGCTCAAATCACTCCCCATGAATCTGCAGAGCCCAGTCAATCATACCTGTGCTCCTCACAGAAGCATCCTGCATATGACCTCCACATTTCCCCTCTATATAGGACACTTCCACTTGTTCCTTTCATACTACCCACCATGGTCTTCTGTAAGGTCACAATGTTAACTTTTCCCTTTCCCTCTTCAACTCCTTAATCTCACGCTTTTTGAAATTTTCTTAAAATGTCTTTCCCACAGGGATATCTTTCTTGGTCTTCAACAGAAAATTCATCTGTTATAAATTCTCATCACTTAAAGTTTTCATCATGAAGTACCACAGGTGACTCAAACTGAACAAAGAGAGATATTCTAGATTTATTTATTAGATTCCTTTATTTGAACAAAATCATTTTTTGCTGCCACCAACACTCTCATTCAAATGAAAAATTCAATTGTAATAATCCCAAAGGAATTTTGAATGTCTAATTATTCCAAATACCCAAATATCACAGTAAATGCACAGAGACTAGGAGTACATGAAGCTTTTGTAGTTACTGGCATCTAGTGCACGTAGTTTCTGTGCCAGCTGGGGTCGACAAACTCCGCATAGTCAACGCATATCCACTTCTCAGAGGACCATTTCCATTTTGAAATCTCAATGTCCTCAATCCAGTAGCCACTCTTCTCTTTCCACTCAGGAAACTCACCTCCCTATTCATTGCTTCTCAAAGTACTCTCCTCTTTCTTCCTACAAAGGTCATCAACCTTTGGCTACACACTTCATTATCTGGTCTATACTGAAGGACATCTTCTATCCATCTCTGGCTGAGTGTCCCTTAAGTCCATGGACTCATATTAGTTTGTCTCTTGACCCAGCTAGAAATGCTAGCAACGCTAGAGGAAAGCCACTCACAACATGGTAGCCAAGAACCAGAGAAGAAAGAAACCAAGCAGAGAACTATCCTTGTCTAGGTCGCACTCCCAGTGACTCCCCACAAGCTTACATAATGGCACACGCAGGTACAGAGCACATTAATGGATGAACCAACTAAAAAACATACCCCAATGATACACCTCTGAGTGCATGAGAGTTTTAAAGGACATACGAGACCTAAACTGTAACAAACTCTCAGCTACTTTATTTTCGTTTGCATACATATCTGTTTATTGTGATGAGTTAATATTAACATAATGTAAAAAAAATTATTCTGTTCAGCTATCTGTGACCCTGATTCCCTGTAAGACTGCAAAGAAGCTTGATGTATAATCGATAAATCACCAATAGCCTGAGAGTTTCCAGAACAGACCTACAGATAAATCAAAGTAAAGGTCGAAACATTTCTGAATGTACAAAGTAACCAAAGTGTTGCTAACCACTTGGAAAGTGTTGCTGTGGTAGTCAAGACCACAGCAACACAAATATATCTTAAATGGAAACTGAACAATGTTCCCAAAAAGAATATATGTTGAGTAATGATTACATTGTTCCTAAAGGTGCTATTCTGTCTGTGTTAGATGATCAATTTATTTGCCAAACAGGATGTAGTTTTTGCTTTAAAAAGTTCCTTGATCCCTGGGTAGGTCGTGAATCAGACCTCTGCTAATTGAGAACTGACTGACGGCCATGAGCTAAGCAATTAAAGGCTCTTTTAAATTCTATTTTGCCCTATCTGGTTCCTATGCTGAATGACCCATAACACTTATTGTTTTCCATTCTGAATATATAAGTCATTCTCACCCATTTCTTCCTGTCTTTCCTATTTCTCTGATTCCTCCATAGGCCAATCCAAATTATCTCCTTTCCTTGATGTGCTGTGTTTATTGGCCCACCTCCACTGATATTTTATTCCACATCATTTTGGTCTCTGCCTTTATCTTTTTAAATAAAAGTGCTCCCACAAAATCACATACAAACTTTATATTGTCAACTCTTATCAGTTCTTGCTGTTTACATTTTATTCAACCCCTCAGAAGCACTCTACATATTTTCTCCTTCCTATATGACATTTTCTGTTCAACTCTAATCTCCTTGGTTTCTCCAGAATGAGATCTGGTCATTAAGTTTTAGCAGCCCTTGTGAGTTTCTCCTGGAGCAGATATGTCTAAGAAAATAGGCATAAGAGAGCCCATTCCTTAGCTGTGATTGGATTTCTGGAAAAGTTGTGCTGGGATAGAAAGACATTAGTTGTTCTGTGATTAGAACCCCAGGATGTGGCTTGCTTGATTATTTAGATGGACTTGATATTTAGTTTATCTCAAGATGATAGACTTAATAATATAAGCTACTAAGTAGCATTCCCATGTCTCTTTTGTTATTTACCTTTGTCTCAGACTTGCCATATGTAAGAAAGATTAACATCACCAGCTTGGCTGCCAGGTCTAATCCTCAACAGGGAAATTTCACCTTGAAGCATCTCTTCTTCTGTTCTTTTCCTGCTCTGAAATGTCCTAGCACTATAAATGCTGAGTTTTCAAATCCATTGGATTAAGAAGAGTCTTATAGAATGGTAAAGCATGGTGCTGGTGTGTCTGGCTGTGCTGTCAAGGGGTGATCTTGCAGACCATCTACACTCTTACATCTCACCCTGACTATTCCCCTGTTCTGCCTCCCAGCTACCATCAGCTGCCATGAACTGAGCCACTTTGCCCTGCCTCACCCTTTCCATATGATATTCCTGAGTTGGAGCCAGCCAGCCATAGACTGAATTCCTTGAAACTTGGAACCTAATTAAACCTCTTATACTTTAAATTATGGGAGCTAGATATTGCATCTCAGAGAAGCTGGCTAAAAAAATCGTCGTGGCTGAGATTATCTACAGGCTAGAACAGTTAAGATAAATAAAACTTACAACTCATACTAAGGCATACAGCAAACTTCATTGGGATGCTTGATTTTTAATATGTTGTTACTTCTAAACACCCAAGACTACCATCCAAAAACCTTCCAGAAGCCTGCTTCCAAGAACTGCATGTATGATGATGCCTACGTGATCATTTTCATTAAAATGTGGTGTGTTAAGGACCAACTAAGATGACAATGCTCAGTACAATGCAGCAAATGAATGAACTGTGTGGGTCTGTACATTCAGCTGTATCCCTGGGCCTTCCAAGTTCATCCAGTGAAGAGGGCTAGGGAAGGTGTTTTTCTGAAAAGTCATGTTCTTTAAAGCTTTGTCAGTCTCAGTCAGGAATTCCAGAATGTAATCATAATGATTCTACTGCACCCCACTGGCCTTGCCTGGATATGACTGTGCATTTGAAAAACCACAGATGATCCTGAGGCTCTTGATAGTGTTGCATCAAAATTACAAACATCTACAAACCTTCTCCCACATCCACTCTGTCTCCAAAGTTTCCATAGGCTCTATCAATACTTAAAAGAAACTAAGACAATTATTCTGAAATTTCATTTCACCCTTCTGTCCCAAAATAGTAGTTTCCAAATGCATGGGAGTTACTGAGTTTGAAGCTTCTAATATTAGAATTAAGGAGAAATTAATTGGCTTTTCTAATCCATATTATTATTATATCTTGAATTCCACACAGAGAAAGAATGGAGTAACTGAGTAAGGACTGACCTAAAAATTTCTACGACTTGGCATGCTCTCTTAGGGGCTCCCCTCTCCACATATTTCTAACTGAAGGCTGTGGATTCCAAGAACTCAAAACATAGGCTCAACCATAGTGAGAAGGAAGAAAGTACCAGCAAACAGAAAATGTATAAGTTTGTTCAGAGCAGCACAAAAAAATCGCAGAAATAAACTACATATTCAAGATTTAGAATGTGAATAACAAAATATTATGTAGGGTTTGGAACTGGGATATCAAAACCTCAGAAATGAAAACTAATAATTTAATTAAATAATAGGTCTATACTGAATATCTATGGAAGAGAAAAGACCTTTCAAGTTAACAACCCAGCAAATGCAAGAGTTGGCTCTACATATAGCCAAACACTGGGACAGAAGCCACTGCCAGGCACCAAGGACCTGAGATTCCCACCTTTGGAGCAACAATGATTTGTGCTGAAACATGAATAGAAAAGACAGTTTTTATGTGGTTTATGAGTAATTTTCCCCTTGGAGATGTGATTTATTCAGTTTAGCTGCAATTTTCCTGGTAAACAAATTTGGTGTTACATAGGTGGGATTTTTTCCTGGGGAAAGAAGCTCTAATTATTTGCATAGTTATACATGAATTTCAAGCATACAATGCTCACAGTTGAGTATTTGAAGGATGTTTTTGTGTAGTACATGTTGTTTAAATCCCTACTGAGTTTGTTTAGATGAGCAGATAGAGTCTAATTTGAATAGAGGCTCATGGGAGAAACTTGGACTGGTTTGTCTTGTGCTCTTGCAGTCAGATATTGCCTAGAAAGACCCAAACAGGCACGTTGGTCTCAGAAAGATGAGCCACCCAATTCTCTCTGGAAAATAATAAGTTACAGGAAAGTGGATGGAAGGAAGTGAGAAACTGCTGGATTTTTCTAACATCCTGTCTCTTTCCTTAAAGCAAATTGCTGTACCATCAGAGCACCCACAGATTTGGCTCTGGTGTCCATTAAAATAACAAAACAAGGACAAACTGTAAGGAGATACTCGCTTCGAGAAGAAACTCAATATTCCTTTCTACTGTTCTTTAGTTCCAAGACCCTCATGAGCAGTTAGAAATGAAAATGACTTATTGGCTATGCTCAAGAGCAAAGGGTTTATAGAGGTTTATTTCTACAATGCAGAAAGAGTACCAAGAGTCCTCTATCACCGTCTCTTTAGAAATATCTCAAGAAAGCTAGACATCATTTTGACAAACCTGCAAAAAGAAAACTTGAATTTCGAGTTTTCATGATAAGATTTGCATGTGGGAAACATGTTACAGGCCACAGTATGAATGGTGAACTAAATAAGAAGAAATAAGTGTCAGGAAGACCAGTTAGTGAGAAGCAAGTCTGATGCTGTGAACCAGGAAGTTCACTGCCCTTTGTGCATGGACATATTTTAAGGATTTGTTCTAGTCTTCTCAAGAGATAAACTTGGCTCTCTGTTCATGCTTCAAAATTGAGCTATACAGAAGAAAGGGACAAATTCTCATCCACACTACTCATGCTCTTACAAGCTTTAATCACATGCATGAATTTCCTACTGCAGACTAAAGTCTTGTCATATGTGTGGAATTTTCTGTGCAACTCAGGCATTGCCATCTACTGAATGAGTAGATAGCAAGGTCTCTCTCTCTCTCTCTCTCTCTCTCTCTCTCTCTCTCTCTCTCTGTCTTTCTCCACTTTTTGCAACTCATATTAGAAACTTTCAGACATGGAAACTAGTGTGACGTGGAGAAGAAAGCAAAAGTGTATCTTGTCTTTTCTAATTCTGCTAAGAAAGTCTTTGGAGCTGACAAGTATGTTCTTGCGTTTTCTTGGTCATCTGTAATAGAACAAATACTAGGTCACAGAACATGCTTAAGTGAATAATGTAAAGAAATCAAAATTATTATTTGCATAAGTGTGCAAAGTAAATGGCAGAGTGCCTAAGTAAATGGCACAAGAAATCACAAAATCTACAAAAACATGTGGAAATAAAATAATCCATCTTGGATAACCAACGAGTCATAGATGAAATTAAAGGAGATAATTAGAGTTTTTATAACTAAATGGTAATGTCTATAGGGCATGCTGTTATGAGTGATATAATGAAGGAATTCCTGTGAGGAAAGTTTATAGCCTCGTTTTACACATTTAAAAAAACAAAAGAGTGATCTCAAATAACCCAATGTTCAGTCCCAAGGTTCTAGGAAAAAAAAAGATCAAGTTGAACCTAAAGCTCATATAAGGAAGGAAATCATAGAGATCAAAGTGGAAATTAATGCAATTGAGACTAAGAAAATTATGCAAAGAATCAATGAATCAGAGTTTGTTCTTTTAAATATTAAGATAGACAAATCATAGCCAATCTTATCCAAAAGAAAGGAAAGGAAAGACCCATATTCCTGTGCTTAGGCATAAGAGGAGCAAAATAATAAGAGATCCAGGGGAAACCCAGATGATCATCAATACCTACTTTGGGAATCTGTACTATAATAACATGGGGAACTCAGAAGAATTGGACAGATTCTTAGATACATGTGAGTTAACAAAGCTAAATCAAGGAGATGCAAAAGTTCTAAATAATCCCAATATCAGTTTATGAAATTAAACAAGTAATAAAAGATCTACAAAATAAGAAAAACCCAGGTTGTAATAGAGTCATTGCTGAATTTCAATAACTATAGAGAAGGTCTAATAAATTAGCATTATTTGCAGAAGATGTGATACTCTTCATAGGACCTAAACAGTCTACCAAGAGATTCTAGAATGACTAAATTTGGTAGCATAGCACGATATAAAGTTGATATTCAGAAATCATTAGCATTCCTATACATGAACAACAATGTCACTGGGAGAGAAACTAGAAAAACATCTTTCACAATAGAGTCAAGAAAAATGAGGACTGCCCAGATAGCTCAGCAGACTAAAGGGCCTGCGTAGGCAGAGCACAGTGGCTGGGGTTCAAACCCCAGCATGCCATGCCAGGCTCCCCCACAGGGCATCCTGAGACAGCAATTGAGACTGTAATCTCAGCACTTCAGAGGCTGAAAACAGGAGGATCATTCTGAGTCCAATCTACATAGTAACACCCTGTAGACCTTGTAGACCGGGTACCAAAAGGAAATAAAGAAAAGAAAAAGATATCTCCTGTACTTAGATAGGCAGAACCAATATAGTGAAATGGCTATACTTCCAAACTATTATACATATTTAAGGCAACCCAGATCAAAATACAAATAGTATTCTTCACAAAACAACAGAAAAAAATTCTAAAATTTATATGGAACCAAAAGATACTTAGAATAGAAAAAGCAATTCTGGACAAGGCAGAGGGCATGACCATCCCTGATTTCAAGTTATATTATACAGCTATAGTGAATAAAAATAAAGCAACAAGGTACTGGAGAAAAAAAAAAAACTCAAGGATCAATTGAACAAAACAGAAGATACTGAAACAATACCAAGCACACTCAGACACTTTGTCTTAGACAGAGCGGCCAAAAAACTTAACTGAAGGGCCAGACAAATAGCTCAGCAGATTAAAGTGCCTGCAAGCAGGCACAGGGACTGAGGGTTCAATCCCTGGACCTGCCATATGGGCCCCTCCCCGGGGGCATCCTGAGACAGCAATTGAGACTGGATGTGGTGACACATGCCTGTAACCCCAGCTCTTGGGAGGCTATAAACAGGTGGATCGATCACTATGAGTCCAGTTATTTAGTGAAACTCTGAACACCTGTACACTCTTCCCTAAAAAATACAGAAAAATTTTTTTAAAAATTCAAAAAATCTTAACTGAAAGAAAGATTGCCTTGTTAATAAATCATGCTGGGAAAACTAGCTTTCCACATAGTAAATATTAAACCTAGATTTTTGTCTATTGCCATGCACTAGACTAAAATTAAAATGGGTCAAATATGTAAATATTAAAAGAGAATCAATCTACTAGAAAATAGAATAGGTAAACTCCTGAACACATAGATTTAGACAAAGACTTTATTAACAAAATCTCAATTGAGCAGGAAATACTATAAAGAATCAATAATAAGAATCACATCATAATAAAAAGCTTTTGTACAATGAAAGAACAGCAAAAAGAGAGAAGAGACAACCCACAGAATTTAAAAAATGTTACCAATTATTCAAAAGGCTAATATCTAGAATATATGAAGAACTAAAAAAAATCATACCTGCAAATTTAAAGACCCAATCAAAAAATGAGCATCTGAAATGAGTAGACACTTAGATGAAGAAATCTAGACAGCAAATAAATATATATAAAAAAAAGTTTAACATCACTGGTCATCCAAGAAATGCAAATTAAAGCACTGAGATTATAACTCACTCCAGAAAGAATGGTTAGCACCAAGAAATTAACTAATAAGCAACACTGTCAAGGCTGCAGTGACAAAAGAAACCTTTTGCTGTTCATGAGTGTGTAACCCGGTGCAACCACTGTAGAAATCAGTGTGGGTATATCTAAAAAAAAACAAAAAACAAAATTAAAGATTTCTTTAGATCCAGCTATTCCCTTTCTAGGTATCCTCTCACAAAAATTAAGAGCATCAGGTTACAATTGTACCACACATGTGTTTATGGCAGCACAGTTTACAATAGCTAAATCATAGAAACAGCTCAGGTACCGACCAACAGATGAAAGAATAAGCAAAATGCATTTACATGCAACAAAATAGCACTCTGCCATAAAGAAGGGTAAACTTGAAACACTTTCAGGTAAACGGATGCATCTCAGACCATAATTTTAAGTGAAATAAGTGAAACACATAAGTTTACATATCACATTGTTTGTCTTGTATAAGAAACACAAAGAGTAAATAGGGAGTGAAATGGAGCATTGGTATTGGGAAGTAGGGAGAACTTGTTAAAATGGGACAGTGAGGGACAGGGAGATAGCTCAGTGGAAAAAGGCTCACTTGGCAAGTGCAAGTTCCTGAGTTCAGTCCCTGGTACTGCCAATAAGTAAATAAATAAGTAAAGTAAAATAAGATGGGACAAGGAACAATGGAGAAGTAGGGGAAAGAAAGAGAAAGGAGATTTTAAAAAAGAGAAAAGAATTTTGAAAATCCTCTACTATATGTATTCTTGCTTGTTACTGTTTTCCTATCTTTGTTTCCACTATTTTTACTCTTTAAAATAAAATTTAAAAAAAGAGAAAAGAAGAAAAAATGGAAATAAAACTTTTATAAGTGAGGAGACAAAGAAGGAGTGAAAGGAGAGGAGAGAAATGGGGGAAGAAGAATTAAGATATATCATGTACATGCAAACTCCCTGTGATGGATATGACCATTATGTATGGCAAAAATGCACTAATAAAAGAAGAAGAAATAAGTGACAGGAAAGAAGAGCATAACAACCCAGGTGTTCAATCTGTGCACGAGGACCACATACATTACTCTTGGAGAAAGTCTCAGACCATATTTGCTAGGTAGCATTTCATGTCCCTCAGAAAGAGGAGGATAAGAAGAATAACATCAGTTATATTAAAAATGTCATATTTCTGACATTCCTCACCTGTTGCACAACATCTTCAAATCAATTTTTTATTGGCTTGCCAGAACAGCTTCCTGCAGTCACTTCACAGATCCCAATACTTGAGTTCAGAGAAGTTGAGCTATCTACCTCGTGAAACCCAGCAGATGGGGACACAACTAAGATTCTAACCAATATCTCTTGGACCCAATCCTAGTTCTTTTCCCTCATCCACCCTAGACAAAGAATAAAGCCAATCAAGCCTGCCTTATCAATTTGAAAGACAGAAATTCACCCCCTCATTCACTCCCCTCAACATTCCTCTAAGAGCTCTGTTCATGAGCAATCCACTTCGGAGACTTTCGCAGTTTGCCAAAGCTTGCTGCGCTCCTTGGTATTCATGCAATATTATGATTTTCCTGTAGAGCTGAATAATCACTGTCTACAGTGTGTTCACTCATGCTGAGTGGGAGACAAAGAGCTGTCTATCAGATGTCAATATTGCTCTACTCCCCTTGGGCCACAGCTGCTGAAGCCCTCACAACTATAAACTAGCCATTGATCACTGGCCCTGAAAATCTTTCAGTAAAAATAAATGTGTAACCTTAGTTTTTATACCTACCATCCACACTCAGAAAGGGCTGGACAATTTCCTTCATCGAACTGCCCCTACCCTATGAACAGTTGAATGGAGACCCCACTGCTCTGTGGTACTTGGTTTCCCATGGGACATATCCCAGAAGTCACACTTGCTGAGAATACGCCTCCAGAAACAGCTGTCCATTCACAAACTAGATAGTCCTTGTCTGACACCCAAGGACAGAAGTTGCTTCTCACCCTTTGCTTCCATCTGGTTTCTCCCCTAATCTCCTGCCAAACAAAGCAGTTGGGAGCATTTTTTTTTTTTTTTAAATGTCTTTGCTGCTGCTGATTCACTAGATTTGTAGCTAAATTGTGAGTCCTGTCTTAGGACTTGGGTCTTACTCTTAGTCTTGATTTGAGCCGTCTGGGCCTTTTTCACTGTATGAGGAGTGCATGCTTTTCAGGCATATTGTGAAATAGCAATGTGATGTTAGGTAAGGCTGCTCAGTAAGGAAAAGTCTAGGCTCGGGATTGGCAGCATACTGTTTTCTCCTTTGATGAAAGACCATTTTCTCCCTGCTTTTTCTTCTGAGACCATGTCTCAGAAATCCCTATAGACAGTGACCGGTGAGGATGTAAAAACTGTAGCAGTGTGTAAAATATGAGCTGTTCCTGGAGGGCAGCTTGCTTTCTATGGGTCTCTCACTGTTTCCAATTCAGAAGCACTGAGAGTATCTTTGTTCTCATCTCTCAAAAGCTACAGCAGATAAAATAAACCAGCTTTATCTGCTGTTTCATGAGATTTAGTTCCTCAGACTCATGATGTGACATGGAGTGTCTGGAGGTTATAATCACTTAGAAGAGACTAGTGATGTTACATAATTTTTTTAAAAAATCACAAACCCCACATATCTTACTAATTCAAATTGAATATGCATTATGCATTCTTTATTTTACTTTTGGCGCTGTAACTATCCCATATACGTCGATTTGGGCATTAGAAAGATGTGTTGGGAAGTATTAACCTATTATCTATGAAATCAAAGCCTCAGAAAAAGTTTGGCCAAGAATATCTTTTGATGTACATAAGCTTCCAGCTGTTAAAATATCTTCAAGAATAGTGAAAAAGTTATCCAGTCCTAAAGTCAGTGAAGACACTGCTGGGTACCGGTGTCCAGAGCCCACTCACCAGCAGTTGCCCTTGCTCCCAGCCCTGCTCTGCAGGGTGAGGGTGGCTTGGTGCCCACAGGGGACTCTAGGCAAGTGAAGGAGGCCAGAGTAGAGGCTATGATGAAGCAAGGACTAAAGTGATGGCAGATCAGACAGGGCAGGGTAAGCCACACTGTGTTCATCACACATGTGCACCATGGTAGTTTAAAATAACAGAGGTCCAGTTCCTGTTCACACTGCCAAGCTTCTCTTTCCCACCAAGGTCACCTTCACTGAGCAAGCCATGGTCCATGCCCTCCCCAGGAAGTGACAGGATCCACCATGCTCATGCCCTGTCCTCCAAATCACAGACACCAAGTCTATGTAGTAGGTTGCAAAGCATCAGCCAGAATAGAAGAGCTGAATTTATCACAGTTCTGTCTGACAACCGCTATCAGAGAGGAAAAAGGAAAGGGTGAAGAAGATCCATGGCCAGGCTGTAGTCATGGTAGCCTGCAGGGAGCATGCAAGGCAGGTCTTGTGCTTATGGTATGAACCTAGTACCATGAGGATTCCTGCAATATCTCCCAATAGAAGGCAGCCTAACCGGGCCTCTCAGTATTCTGTGCCCACGCTGGGTGCCCTTTGCATATTCCAGACTGTACCCCCGAGCCAATGAAACCTTGACTTGTGTCTTCTATACACTGCCACTGAAGCTGTGAAACACTAACAATAAGTGTAATTGCCCCCATCCGTATACCAAGGCTAAGAAGATTCCAGAGAATGGGGTTGGGTGTTCAGCCAGGGAACATCCCAGATGCCTGATCAAGAGGGCACAATCCAATCTTCTGGAAGGAGCAGCACATTTTAAGGGAAGAGGAGAGCAGAGAATGGTTCAAATTAGCAGAACAAAGAATGAACTGCAAAGCAGGAAGGGCAAGGCCTCATCTGGGAGAAGCTCAGAGCTAAACAGAGACAACCTGCTATAGCACAGGCCCAAGAGCACATGAGGCTACTCAGTGAGGGAGTCAGGCTTGGGCAAGAAGAGACAAGAGGCTGTGAGGTCAGATGTCACCTGGCGTGGCTGTTGTCTGACAACAGGACTATTTGGAGGTGGGCAAGAGAGAGCTTGCCCATAGAACGCCAGACTTGAAGTTCCGCATAAAATACTGGACTGAGTAGACTGAAGCACTTTCAGCTCTAGTTTTAAACGTTTATTGCAGTTTGAGTGCTAATTGTGAGGATAGAGTTCACAGGCTACCCCTCAGGCATGCAGCCTTCTATGGACTCCAGAGAGTTAGGAGTTAGGGAGTTGGACCCTTCCGCAGAGGGCTCCAGGAATAGCAACTACCACACTTGCATCTGGAAGATGACTAAATCACCGCCCCAGAATGCAGAGCTCGAGGGCTAGCAGGCCTACAGTGACCTTTTTGAGCAGAAAAGAGGATGACCCTGTTCTTATCTCTCTGACTCCAAAAATGAGCCTTGACCCAAACACAAAACAGGAACTAAATCTGGGCCATTAACTCCACCAACTGCCACGTCTCTGCCAGAGCCAAGAAATCTTACACACATCTTTGGGAGAACTTAATTGCCTGCTTATTGGCATTAAGGTGATTAATGATGGTAAACCTGCTCTCAGCAATGCCTCGTAAAAGGCATAGACTGCAGTATCTTAGAACACCAGAGCCAAGAACTCTAAACCCCCTCCTGGCTAAGCATTAATGAATTTCCTTATCCCCATTCCCACACACACTGGCTCTCAGAGTCTGCACTTTCCGGGTCTCCCTCACTCCCTCCTTACCCTCCCTTGC
Organism: Capromys pilorides; assembly: GCA_004027915.1. NCBI lineage: Eukaryota > Metazoa > Chordata > Mammalia > Rodentia > Capromyidae > Capromys > Capromys pilorides. The sequence continues at coordinate 858 of PVKN010026703.1, read as the reverse complement.
CCCTCCAAGCCCAACCCAGCCCAGTTGATTGCCCTGCTCCAGGCTCCTGGTGGATCAGCTGCCCGAGGTCAGTGAGGAGTCAGCCCTTTCCAGCCCAGGTGCAATGAGGAAGCTGGGCTGGGACTCATTCAGATTCAATTTACACTTTGCTTCCTTCTGGTTTTATGACATTTTTACTTTCACAGCCCTGGAAAAGCCTCTCTGTCAAAATCCACACCATAGCATTAGGCTTGCCAAGGAGGCACTTTATGATGCCCTCCCCTACGAAGGTGTGCACAGAGAGGCGTGACATAATTCCTGTTTATCTGTTGGCCACAAGCTCCCACTGTAAGGCAGAAAAGATCTTGCTGCTCCCATTAGGAAAGATTTTCTTCCCAAGGGCTGTAATTAGCTAAATGCTCTCAAATGCCACCAAGAAAACAGCTGGATGCATTTCCAGGTGATGGTTCAAAGCTTTGCTTATAAGAATCTTTATCTTTCTAGATATCAATGGTACTCTGGGAAAAGAAAAACATTCCACTCAGTACATCACAAAAATGAGGGCTCAGGCAGGAACTTATTTGCTCTGAGAGTACATATTGTGTAGAAGGGGGTCAGTGAGGAACAGTTGCTGACATGGGCTCACTGCCCCCAAACCTAACAGGATGGAATGATGGGGACAGTGAGATAGCTAGCCCAAGCTGACTCCAGACAGGCAAGGTCAAATCCACTTTAGCACCTAGGGAGAATGAAAGATGGTCTGTCCTTCCCCATAAGCAAGTAAAAGAATAGTTATTTTTCAAACTAATATTAACTTTGTGTATGGGTTGGATTGACATACTGTTCATACAGATTACGTGTGTGTGTGTGTGTGTGTGT
>PVKN010026702.1:0-13747 GCA_004027915.1 Capromys pilorides | reverse complement strand
CCCTTTTCTGGGGACCAATACCCGGGTTGCCGTGCTGCACGTGTTGCCCTGCCGCGCCAAGATCTGGGTGCTCAGCGACTGTTTGGTTAGGGCTCTTCCTCCTCTGCAACCCCCGTCTTTAAACTCCATGTGGCCAGGCCCGGGGCCACGCAGCCCAAGTCCCATCGCGTATTTGTGTATCAGTGAATTGCCTTTGGCTGAGTCCTTTCGTAAGACATATTTTTAAAAAATATTTTTCCTGTACGCGATAAGGGTGGGGTTGCTGAAATGCTGGGCCACAAGGAGGGAGCCACAGGTATGCAGGTGGTGAGAGGTGGCACATCGTCCTGCTGAACACAACCTCGGGGTGCAAAGGGTGGCTGCCCTGATCCTTCAGCTTCTGGTGGCCACCGAGTCGCTGGTGCCCTGCTTCAGCGAAGGCTCCAGCAGACGTGAAAGCAGCCCTTTTGCAGGTGCCTTGCAAAGGGGCAGCCACCTGTAGCTCTCAGTTGTAAAATATAGGCCAAAGTTTCACAGAAGATAGCGCTGAGACCTGGCTCTTCCTGATCTCACCTTTTCTCCGAGCGGTGTGGAGTTGCAAACACATCCACTGACCACAGGTGGACTGCTGGGGCTTTTGCTGTAGCCACTGCTACCCCAAGCTTTGACTTCGTGGGAGTCTGTAAGTGGACCATAAGCATCCTTTAAAGGGACTTTTCAAAGTCTGATGCTCTCGTGTTCAGAGATACAGGGCCATGTGCTCTGCAGGCTCAGAGTGCCAAGTACCAGTGAGACAAATAAGCAGGGAGCAAGCAGCCACCTGTGATGGCACTTTCAGGGAGGCGTCTCACTTCACAGGCAGCACAGTTGTGAAAGCCTGAATGAGGACTCAAAGTAAAGCAGGGCATCATAAAGTAGTAAATCCAAGGTCTCATGGTGAGTGACAGGACTAGGATTTGAAGTCAAGTCTGCTCAGCTTCTCCCATCTTTCAGTCCTCTCTTGCTTCATGAGGCAGATGGAAAGCATTTTATGAGGAAGGAAAATGAGGCACAAAAGGTTTAAATGGTAGCCAATCTACCTACAGAGCCAGAATTAGAATCCAGGGATACTGGAGTCCTTAGGTCCCATTCCATTGCCTCTGAAGGTTCCTTGTGAGACCAGGGTCAGTTTCAGCTAGGGTCAGCTCCTAACTTCGTGCATAAATTAGCAACTGCTTAGTGGCAGCTGTGAGGTCTTATTGACACCTGTGTGCTATCCCCGTTTACTGAACATGGTGGAAAGTGATCCGATTAAGAGCAAAGTGATACAGTCGCAAAGCCTGCGTGGCCCTTTCCTGTAAAGGTAATTTGAACAGGAAAGCAAGCTGGAACAATTCTAGTCAAAGCTATATAGTGTGTCAATTTGAAATTGACCGTGAATGTAAAGCCAAGATACATAAAACTTACATCTCCTGCACAGCTGAGAAGGAAGGTTCAGGGGGACACGTTTGGAATCATTTTCCTTCCTAGTTATTAATTACATAATCCAAGAGGATGTCGGTGCATTGGCTTCTGGGTGTGTTCCCCGTGTTGTGTAACCGGCACTTCACCGAGGTTAGGCCAGTTTGTCCACTCCACGCTGCCATCCTGTGGGTTGCATAACTTACAGGTTATGTTGTGTAACCCGGTCAATACTAAATCAAGTATTATGAGCAAAGATATCAAAGACAAGAGGCAAAGAGGCAAGTCATGCGAGACGCCTGGATTGAAAGGTAGTGTTTGGGACTTCTGAGTCATGTCTGTTTGCTTCCTCACCAGAGAGTCATAGGTTAGGAGCAGAGCAAGCAAGACCTTCCCCTGTGATTGGGGTAGATGAGGGGCCAAGACAGACTTGCTCAACCAGTGGGTTCCCACACCTTTTTGGTCTCCTTCTGCCCCCGCCCTGAGGTACCACAGCTTTCCTTCCTGAGCCAGTGGGACATTTCTAGATTGTGCTCTTTTTGCAACCACTACCAAAAAAAAAAAAAAAAAAAGCTGTCTGGGGCTTTAAATTGCACAAACCCCCACCTGCTGTGCTAGATTGCAGCCGCTTATAACCAGATCAGAACACCCCTCTCCCCAGGCCCTTTGAACACGTTGGTTCCTTTGCTTGCAGGTGGATGGGGCGGGAGCCGTCTGGGCAGGGTTCGAAGAGGATGAACTTGAGAGAGGAGCCCTGTCGTGGGAGAGCCCATAGCTGTTATGCTGACTTAGCAGCCGGGTTTGGCAGGAGCTTGTCCCAATGGCCAGGAAACCCCCAGGCCCTGGCGTACTTCCTGTGGGAAAGTCTTGATGAGCCGTGGATGGGTAGCTGTAGCCACAGGCTCAGCTGCAGCCTCTCAGGCTGTTGCCGTTTGTTATAGTGCCTACATTTTTCAAGTGCTGAGGACATTTACAGAACTGGCACCTGAGTTCTGTCCTCATTGTATTATGGCACACACATCCTTTGGATGGTTTTAGGGCTGAGGGTCATATAATCCAATGCTTCTTAGGAGCATAGAAGAATACACTTCTGGAGTCTAGGGCATTCATGAAGAATCTGTATAGATGTCTTGGAGCAGGAGTGGGAACATGGTACGTAAAGCAATCCTCTCAACATGGGAATGCTCTAGAACCTCCCTTCAGGTAGCTCCTGCTCTTTGCTTAAAGGCAGGCAGTGGGAAGTTTCTAGCTTGTTCCTTCTGGGCAGATTCCTCATATCCTGTTTCTGAGCCTAAACCCCATAGGTGGGTTTCTCTGATAAACACCTCCCACCCTAGGCTCAAAGAGGACGGGAGAGGGACTTCCTCATCTGTCTGGCCCTCAGTGCCCAGCCAGGTGCCTGACCCAGAAAAGGAGCTTGATGTGTGTTTCTGGAGTAACGTCCCACCAAGCACAAGGTCATTGTCTTGGGGGCTGGAGAGATAGCTGAGCGGTCTAAGGCACCTGCTTAGGCAAGCACAGGGGTCGATCCCTGGCACCACATGCCGTGCTAGCCTGGGCCCCAGGACGGGCTGAGCTGGCAATAAATAAATAAATAAATTTTAGAAAAAGGGCTCTGTTCTGTCTTTATCTGCAGAGCCAAGTTCAATGCCTGACAGTCTTGGTACTTCACAATTTTTGGCTAAGACTGTAGAATTATACCCCATTAAAAGGTATGATATTTATTTTAGCTAGATGTTTCTGTTTTATTTATTTACTCACTGAAAAATCATATACTACCTACTGACTGTGCTCCAAAGCCCTGAGTCAAGTTCCGGGTGCATGCAAAGAGTGAAAGAGACCGAGTCCTTGCTTCGACTTTAGAGTCAAAGAGTGAAACAGGGTCCAGTGCAGAACATTGGCTGGTGGTATTCTTTTCCTAAGTAGGAAACTTCTCTGCTGTTTCTTGATTCAATAAGTATACCTTTTTTTCTGTGTTCTACATCTCTTCATTTTATTTTGTAGAGTACAAAATAGTATTAAAACAAAAGTTACAAGTGATACAGAATTGCATCAGACCCGCATGCGCAAATATCGCATTGTCTCCTTAGTGTGAGACCCTGAAAGAGAAAAGGGAATCTGAAGGGGACAATAGAGATGGGAAAAGGGAACGAACTTATTCTACAGCTCTTTCTAACACTTTCTTTATTTCTCATCGCAAGGAGTCTGAGATATTTTCTCTCCTTTCAGCCCATGTATGCATCATCTGTTCTGCTTAGGGTCCGTTTCCTATCAACTATAGGACACAGTGGCTGTGCCTTGGACCTCAGTGACAAAGCCAGTGGTGCCCTCAACTCATGATCTTCCACCTCTCTTTTCCTCTCTTCTTTTTCTTTTCTAGAGATGCAGTTTCATTTGGATAGCTGCTTCTCTGAGTCCTTTAAGATTGCTGGCTTGGAGTCTCTGGCAGCATCTCTGTCTCCTGTAGGGACCTGCAGAGATGCAGCTGTTACGCCTCGGCAAGCTCTCAGCAGCCCTGCAGGTGGGTCCTGGGTGGGGAGAGCATGCGGCTGCTCAGCCGTCAGCCTGGGGCATCCCTTCCTTGAGGAGATTGTGGACAGCCGCCCAGCACTCAGTGCCTTCTCCCCAAAACCTAGACATGTGTCCTCCCACTCACTGGCATGTGCGAATATTCCCTTTAAGCTGTGGCTTTCCAGGTCTCATTGCATTTAACATGCACCGAAGTACCAGACACTATGTGGTAGAGCTTTATGGCTTACTGCACTGCTTTGTCATACAGAACTGAGATGAGACAGCACCTATGTAAATTAATTCTGTTGACAGAAACCTTAACATCTGAGAGAAGCAGACAGCTATGCTCTCCACCTTAAGTGAAAATGTCCAATAAAAGCTCATAGTGTTTATCAATGTGGAAGTTGCTTCAGTTCATCAATCCACTTGTGGTTATAGTTATTCATGAGCTATATTTGGATCTGGTGACAGAACGGATAGTACTAAATGGTATTTGAATAGTGCTGAGCTTTGTTTCAAATTCAATCTTGAAATACAAATGTACAGTTGTTTCAATGTTAATTTGTAGGATATGAAATGACGTTGTATTTCATCAGTAAAGAGGCTGATAAACCAAAATTTTGGGTGCCGTCTATCCCTGCATCACAGTGACAACAGTGTTACTTATTTCTGGGTTACACTGTAGTTAATGCTCTTGAAGAAACTCAGGGTCTGGAAAACGCACCTTCTAGCCAGGCATCGTTCCCTGAGGCAGGATCAAACGTGGACAGAGCCCAGAAGCCAAATCACTTAAACTGCGTGGACCTCCTCCCCAAACTCCTCCCTGTCACATCTTCTAATAAAAGGGGAATTAAAATACAGCCTTCAGGGATTCTCCTGGAGATTTGGTGCATTAATGGATGAACAATGCTTAGTGAGGTGTTTACTGGGAGCCCATGGTAAGCGCTGGATACCAGGGATCATTACATATTTTATGTAAAATATGACCTGACTCCAGACACATTCATATCTGTGTTTGGTTTTATTTTTTGTTTGTTTTCGTCACTCTGGGGAGATTCCCGATACCCAGATGGTGCCCCAGAATCTTTGGCTAGAATATTGCTTCTCTAACCAGCTGGTTCCGCTGCCCTTCACCCCTCTCCCTGACTCACTGCCTTCCAGATTGCCAGCCCTCACTGTCTCCGTGGCTTAACTTACAGGCATGTTTGGGAAAGATATTTCGAAGAAGCAAACTACTTTAAGAGAATGTGTTCTTTTGCTAGACTTAGCGAGTACATCAGAAGCTAAGCCTCCTTGTCTAGTCTGTTTGCGCCATTAGTAGATATTCCCTCTCCTGTGTTGAGGACCAGGCCCTCAGGTATCTTCATTGCTCTAGGCGCACGCATGTCTGCCTAGAGAGTGGGGTTCAGTTCATTCTTGCCAACTAGCTTCTAATGCAAGGACTGCAGCTCTTACCCCTGTTTCTGGCCCTGACTACCTCTGTGACTTTGGGTAAGCCACTTACCTCCTGAGCCTCCATGTCTTCCTCTGTGACAGGGGCTGGGACTACCTGTGGCAAAGACTTCATTGCTGGTGTGGAGCCAACCAAGACAACACTCACAAAAATCTTGTTTAAAGCCAGGTAGGGCAATACATTATGGAATCCCAGCATTCTGAGAGATGGAGGCAGGAGGACTGCAAATCCAAGCCCAGCCTGAGAAAATTAGCAAGGCTTTGTCTCAAAAAATTACATTAAACTGAAAAGGGCTCAGTGAAAATACCCTAGAGTGATCCTTAACATAAAAAAAAAAAAATGTTTGAAAGTATTGATTGCTATTTAATAATAAGGAAATCGTCTTATTAGGATGAGTAAATCTTAAGATTACCTGGGCAATCTAGTGTGATGCTGTTTCCAAAAAAAGGGGCATGTGTGGTTCAGCAGTACAGCACTGCTAAGTTTGCTCCCCAGTATCACAAAACGATAAAGCTCATATGACTTTAAAAAAACTAAAAGGGTGAGCAAGTCGTGCGAGCTTCCTGGATTCCACCATCCAGGAGCCATCTCTGCAGGGCGAGGGGAGCGGCTGAATCCTGAGCTCCCTGGCCATTCTGCAGTTCCGTGCTGATTCTGGCCTCTTGGAAACTGGAAAAAGCAGAGGCTTTGAGTCCGGTGCATTGGGCCCAGTCCCCTATTGCACAGCTGCCTGTCTTCCTGTCTGCCTGAACCTTTTAAAAAGAATTGTCCCAGAGGGCTCAGAGTGGAAATGAACGGCAGTGTGGCTGAAGGGCAAATGCTCTGGCAATGAGAAGTCGGCTGTGAGCAGAGCCCTTCAGGGACAGAAGATGGATCAGGCCGAGATTCAGGTCTCCCCTCTCCAAGCTGCAGCGGTCCGTTTGGTGGGACCCGTTTACTCTCATAGATTGAATTTTTGTCGACTAAGCAGCAGCGCAGGAGGACCGGGGAGGGTGTATTGGTCTTGCAGGGCAGGCTGGCTGGGCAAGCTCTGAAGGGAGGGCTCCACCAGCTCAGACAAGCCTGCTCCTGGCCTGGTGGGCTGCAGCTGTGTCAACAGTCCTTTGAAGTTCACACAGACCCCAGCTGACTGGTCAGCAGCCCTGAGCTCATCACCGTGACCTCTGTTCTTACAAGAAGTCCAGAAAGGCAAGCAGAAGCCAGCCTTGCTGCAAGGGACATGAAGGGACAGATGATGGCCTCTGACGAAAACCTGGGGGCAACTTACTCAGACTCGCAGTGTACACCCAGCTACACCGGTGCCTTACCACTCTCTTGCCCGATCCTTCCAGAAGAATGTGGTAACCACGTTTCTTTTATTCTTACCTGATAACTGCTTCAGTGAGACAGTCTGCTGGCGGTGCTACAGAGTTTCAGAATCTGGGACTCAATCCTGAGTAATCCCAACGTGGACAAACCATGTCCACCAGAATTTCCATGCAATTTATTTTTTATTTTACTTTATTTTATTTTATTTTATTTTATTTTACTTTACTTTACTTTATTTTATTTTATTTTATTTTACTTTATTTTATTTTTTATAGCTGGCTCAGCCAGCCCTGGAGGAGGGGCTGGTGCAGTATGTGGTGCCGGGGATTGAACCACGGTCTCTGCCTGCAGTTGCCTGAGCTTTCCTAAGCAGGCGCTTTAGACCACTGAACCATCTCGCTGGCCCCTCCATGCAATTTAAAAAAGAAAATTAGTATTCTATATTTTAGGTTGCTGATTGTCTTTGTTCCAGATAGCTGGAACTTTGTTTCCTGATAGCTCTTGGTGTGGCAGACACTGTGCAGGTATTTCACTTTGGCACTGTGCTGTCTCTTTGATGTCTACCCCCAATTTTTGTGATACTGGGGATCAAACTCGGGACCTTGTACTTGCTGGCCAGGCAGGGGCTTGTGCCAATGAGCTATTTTCCCAGCCCCTGAAGTGGGAAGTTCTCATCCTCATTTGCAAAGATGGAAATAGAAGTGTTGAGAGGGTCCAGCTTGCTTCAGGCATCACAGCCAACAGAGGATACCTAGCCGTGGATGCTCTGGCCTATGCACAGAACTCTGACCCTAGCTGCCTTCCCACCATGGAGAGCCTTGGTGAATCCTGTGCTGGATAACTAGGGATCAGGATCTCTGGTGGGCCAGCATGTCTTCTTTTCTTCCTGTGGCCCAAGCCCATATAGCCATCCACTGCTCATCTTTAGTTTTGGTCTAGCTGTGGGCTTGCCACCACCTCTTGTCAGTGGGTCTGAGTTTTCCCTTACGCCTGCATCTCCAAGAGCAGTGGTCTTACAATCCCCCTTTAGTGCCCTTTGTCACCAGCTGTTCCCTTTCCATTCTGTCCGTTCAACTCTGCCAGGCCCATCTTCTTTTAATGCCACTTTGTCCTAGCAAATGTTCTTTAACGTATCCCAGGGACTCTGGCTCCCAGGCTAACTTCAGAACTCAGGGCTTGACACGGAGATGCCACCCTCTCAGGTTGTCCTTTGAGTTCCACGCTGGCCCATCAGCTCCTTGGCCCTTCTGGCTTCAATGTGTTTAACTCATGTAGCACCTCCTAGGTCACCACCTCTTGAAGGATCTCAACCCCTGATACAGACCTTATTGTAGACCAGCATTTTGTATCTTAGATCAGTAACTCTCACAGGTTGCTTCATTGTAATTATTCCCTTGGCCTAGTGGGAGACAGTGGGGTAGGGTGTGTGTGTGTGTGTGTGTGTGTGTGTGTGTGTGTGTGTCTGCTGTGGTCATCACTGCAGAATGTTGATCACAGTAGACATCTACTGTTCCCACTGTTTGAAATAATGAGTAGAGGAAAACCAAGCAGACAGAACCACGACACTTGTGGAGTGCTTACTATGTGCCTATAGGGGTTCTGTGCGCTTTTCTCATCATTCCTGTAAGCTTTGCAGCCAGCCTGAGAAGGAGGTGACGGGGATGAGATCAGGACGCTGTGCACTGAGCCAACTTGTCAAAGAATTAACGACGGACTCACATGTCCCAAACGAGCTGTCCACCTCCGAAGGTAGGCTCTCGTCACAGCTGTCTTTCTAGTCCTCTTTTACCTTTGCCTAGAAGGTCCTGGCCAGCCATAAGCAGGTCCTCTTTCAAGTGCTACTTCATGGATTTCTAGATTTAGCATTGTGCATTGGGTAATTTGGAATATTGGGACAAATGGGTGTGATTCAGTAACCAGTTAGGTGTACAGAACAACAATAAAGACAAGAAGACACGAGTTTTTGCTTTTTGTTTGTTTTGTACCAGGGATCGAACTCAGGACCTTGCGCTTGCCAGGCAGGTGATTTTGAACTTGGATAATGAGAAAAATCAGGTGTGTTAGTGGACCAGAGATGCCTGGCAGCCCCACACACCAGGCAGATCGGCAAGCCAAGCACTTCCTGCACTGCTATTCCTGGATGACGGGTGCTCCGTAAAAATGAAATATGCTTTTCATGTGCTGTAAAACATGGCAACTTCGCTGTGTAATAGACGAGGGGCCTGGGACTCCCATAACATTCCACCTTTGGCGTGAGATAATTACTTGGTTAATAATCCTAATCGGCCCTGTGCACGCACCCTATGTTTATCACTCCTGTTTTATAATTAACTTTTATATTTTTCCTTAACTTTACAACTCAGTCTGTGCACCAGAGTGACTACAAACCCGTATTTATCTAATTTAGCCAACATTTGCCTGCAATGCAATTAGACTCACATGTGGTGCGTTCACCATCCTTTGCTAATTGCATAATTCCTTTTGAGTTTAATCATCAGATGGCATCCATTTTTTTTTTTTTTTTTAAATGTGTACGTGGTTTGCTGCTGGCTAGGAGCCGCATGTGGCATCTCAGGTTGAGGCGCCTGCAGTCACAGGAGCAAAGGCCTTTGAGAGACAAGGACAAGGGAGGCAGTCTTCCCGGTGTCCAGGGGAAGAACCAGAGAGCCAGGGACATTAAGCGACTTGCTCTTCAAATAGCTTCTTATTAGCAGTTCTGGCGGTGTGAAAGGACGGCCGCATCTGCAGAGTATCACCCCAGCCGTCCCAGCGTGGAAATTCCATGCATTATTCAAGCTGTCCTGACAATTAGCATGGAGCTTCAGCCTGGACCGGATTAGTCTGAGCCTTAAAAACATCAGGTGGCAGGCACGGAAGACCACTAGGATATTCTGAGATTTTAACCCTTGGCATCTGCTTCTCAGCTCCGGGCTGCTGGTTGCCCGCAGAGGCACTGGGATAGGGGTGGCTGGCTGCACTCTTTACCTCTCTTCAGCCTCTTTTCCATGAACTTTTTGGTTTCTCTGTAAAAGTAGGTTAGAACAGAATAGAAGGCGTAGTCAGACATTAGGAGTTCACATGGGCAGAACCAGAATATTGGACCTAGCGGAGAACTTAAATATCTTTTAGTTTTTTCATGAAAATAAATTCCCACAGCAAAGCTCAGAACAGGATGTGGAAAGTAGCAGGTTTGTTGGGTTACAGACCTGAGACTCTTGAATTGTCCCTGAGGCGTGCGGCTAGCAGGGAGACTAAGGAGCTGGGCATCACATCCCCTCCCTGCACGTAGGATTCAGCACCTTTTCATAGGGTCCTGGGGGCCCTGTCAAAGCTAGAGGTGTAGGGAGGTGGATGCTGGGACTTTGAGGCTGAGATAAAAGACCTAGGACAGGAGAGCTGCCCAAGTGGGGCCAGCTTCGTACCCCAGCATGAGTTTGGAACCAGGATTTAAGAGAAGGCAGTGGAGTCCTTCATGGGGTGGCCCGTGGTGAGAGGGCGACTGGTTCTTGCTGTGAGAATGTGGGGCCAAGGTGATGGTGCTGTGAGGTCAGAGAGGAAAGCAGCAAAAATCATGCGAAACCCACTACGAGGCACTTCATCTTTTCATCTACCAGGGAAAAAGGCCCAGACAATGCCCACGTGGAAGTGCTGAGAATCACCAGGTCTAGAGAATATGGTCCAGTGATGTACGTAGGAAGAAACGTGATGTCTAGAGCCCCTCCTGCTGCTACAGGGAGGCCCAAGCAGCCAGGGCCTGCCTCTGCCTTGGCTCCTGCCACCTGGCCAGATACTCCTTCTCAACTGCTGGCTCCTACCCGACTCCATATGCGGAGCATAATTAAAAGCAAACTCTTCTAGGACGAATAAATCCACAGTGGAAATGTCCAGCTTTTACAAAGTCTGCTGGGTGAAATAAACATCAAATAGACTTAGTAAAAATATTTTAATAGCCTGTATCAGCGATGAAAGCAACAGGATTGAATTTATCTAGCATAAATACAATGCAAAACCTGCTATTAGTTTAAAAATCAATTATCGAACAAAGGCTGTGTGAAGCTTAATGTTTAAAAGAGCCAGTGGGCACACACAAAAATAGAGGGGCGAGCAAGATAGCTCAGAAGACCAAAGCGCCTGCTTTGCAAGCTAAGGCAAGCGCAGTGGACAAGGTTCGATCCCCCACCTGCAGCGCCAGCCCTGCCCCAAGGGTGGGCTGAACCAACCCTACACAAAATAAATAAAAGAGCTAGGGGGGTAGGTCTAAGTAGGTCATAAACTCAGTGGGATAGAAGCAATGTTCCTCGTTTTTTGCATTATTGACCCCGGGCCTGGCTACATGCCTTAGGCAAGCACTCTGCCTTACCCCCTAGCCCTTTACTTATTTATTGAGTTGCTCAAGCTGCTCTTGAACTTCAGCGGCTCCGTGTAGCTAGGATTCCAGGCATGCGCAGTGCTGTCTGGCTGAAATACCAGTTCGCCTGCAGCTGCAAAAGCAGGGTAAGTAGAAGCCAGATTGGGATGAGAGCGGGGTGACACACCATATCATGTTGAGCTGAGTCAGGTCAGGTGTGGGGCCCGATATTCCCTCGGGGTTTTAGTAATAGCTACACCTGGGTGTGAACTCTCGCTTACAAAGTGTTTTGCTGTGCATGGTCTGGTTGCAAGGTCCTAGTGAAGCAGTTTCCGTGTTCCTGGCAAGCTGACTTGCTCTGCCTCACCCGGCCAGGGCGTGGCTCAGCCCGCCTCGATCCTCGGCCATTCTGTCCCGCCTCGTCCGCGCCTTTTGTCAGCCCACGGCTCCCCTGGCAGTGTGGATCAGCGAGGCGGCAACATTGTCAGCAGTGGACGCGGTCAGGCCAGCTCTCCTGACAGGACGCTTCTGCAGGCTCGGGAGGGTGGGGGTGTGGGTAGGTGGCTCACAGCGGCGGACAGTCCCCCGGCCTTCGCGCAAAACTGACAGCAGATAGCGCCCAAAGTCAGTTCCCCTGGGAATGGACCCGGAACAAGACGCATCTCCATCCTTAGCTCCTCAGATAAGGTGGAAAGGGTCTGAGAGCTGGGTGTTTATGGGGGAAAAGGAAAGGAAAACGAGCTAACGTGTAGCAGGTGCCATTAAGTCCCGACTCCAGAGATGTTATGCTGCTTCGGATGCAGGGCCTCTGTAAGTGCGTTCTCCACCACTTGGCTCCTGCAGACCTTGGCATCTGGGTGGCACAATATTCTTTCATGTTTGTGTCTTCTGTGCTAGCGGCACCTTCTCCATCTTCCAAGATGGCCCGAGAAGCAGGTAGGGCAGGGATTCTTCCCTTGTTTTATAATGAGGCCCAAGAATGCACATCCAAGCCACGCATGCCACACCCAGAATCCCAGTGCCCTGGAGGCTGAGACAGGAGAACGGCAAGCTCATTGCATGCAGCCTGGGAAACTATGCAACTTAGCAAGACTCTGTTTTAAAATCTAAAATAAACAGATAGATAGATAAATAAATAAATAAATAAATAAATTTTAAAAGAACAGCTGGGCATATAGCTCAGTGCAAAGGCTGTGGGTTCGGTCTGCAGTCTAACCAAACGAAACTGAACCGAACCAAACTCGTGTCCATCCATCCTTTTATTTTTTATTTATTCATTTTTTTAAATGAGCAGAATAGATTTATTAGGGGAAAGGAAGCTCTTGTCCGAGAGATAGGAGGTTGGGGTCCCAAGTGGGTGGTCCCCCATCCATCCTTTTATTATTCATGAAATATTTATTATGGCACATCTGTGTTCTGGGAACTTAAAGTGCACTGAAGAAGCAGATTTTCTGGAAATCTCTTGAGGGGAAATGTAAATTTATAGAAAAAGGGAGAGACCGCGGAGGTTTTCAACTTGGAAGGCCACACCTACGAATGATGAGGCGTCATGACAGGATACGGCCAGTAGGTGGTGCTCGGGGTCTCAAGAGCTCTTCCACTCTAAGCTTCCTTTAATATTCATTGCTGTGTTTAAAATCATATTGAAAGGCTGTATTCAATTTGATTTTAATTCTATTTATTTGCCGTTAATTGTTCCATGCTCTTCCAAAAAGTGGCCAAATTAAATCTAGTTGTGTCACAGCTTCCTGGGTAAGTGAAAGACATGTCCAGGAAATTAGGCTCCTAAATAAGTTAGCGCCTCCAGTGAATGGTATTAGGCCCTGGATTCCTCACTCAGGAAATGCCTGGGAGAAGTCAGGGCTCTTGTGAAAAGATCCAGAAGAGCACTCGCTAATGTTTTAGCTGTGGTATCTCCCAATGTGGAAATACAGATTATTTTCTAAAAAATATTTGACACCCAGAGTGCTGACTCATTCCTACAATCCCAGCACTCACGAGGCTGAGGCAGGAGGATCACTGCAAGTTTGAGACCAGCCTGGGCTACATAGGGGGTTCAAGGCCAGCCTGGACTAACCTGTTTTTTAAAAAAAATTGTCCACTTACAACTTTTCCAACTCAGGATCTTGTACTTGCCAGGCAGGCATTTGTGCCCCTGAGCTATCTCTCGGGTACCCCTACTTAAGACGTTAAAAAAAAAAAATGTTTTCTTTACTGGTCTTAAATGTTTTATCAAAATATAATCTACCAATGGAAAAATACACAAATCCTCCAGCCTAGAAATTCCCCATGTATTTATACATGTGTAAGACCAGCACCTGAATTGAAAACTAAAAGATAATTAGGGCTACAGGAAGCTCCCTCAGGCTCTTCCCAGGGCCGCACTCCCAGGAACCGGTATTCCAACATCGGTTACTACAGAGCAGTGGTGACCAGTTTGGGGCTTCTTACAAATGGAGTCGCCCAGCATGTTCTCTGTAGTGCCTCAACTCTGCCTCCATATTATTTACCCATGTTAATGAAAATAAATACATAAAATCTATCACACTAACCTCCTGTGATTGTGTAGTAGAACCTGTTCCTTTTCATTGGTGTGTAGGATTCTTTGGTATGACTATGAGGAATTCATATGATTTTTATAATCAGAGAAAGTTACTAAAAACAGTTTTAAATGATGGAAATTGCACCCTTGCTGCAGGCAGGGTGGT
>PVKN010026701.1:0-13742 GCA_004027915.1 Capromys pilorides | reverse complement strand
AAATAGTTCAGCTGCAACTCGGGAGAGGTCAAAGCCCCAGCTCCACGGCTAGTCCACTCAACTCCCTCTCCCGAAGCTACAGTCATCCTCGTCGCCGCCAGTTACCGCGACACTAACCAGGCTGTGCAAACACTGCTCAGGCCTGCCCGCGACAGCCTTTATTAACGGTTCTCAGGAGATAGCTTCAGCTCCAAGACCCAGGAGGGATCACCTGGCCCCGCTCCGCGGCGGGGTGAGCAGGGACTCCGTAAAGATCAGGGGGGAAAAAAAAAAAAAAAAAAAGACCAGAGGGAATAGGTTGGGCCCCAACTTCCAGTGCTGTCGGGCAATAAGCAGCGACATGCGGCAAGCCGCTGTACAGGGCCCGGAAGGACAGCGTAGTGCATCCGCCGCGTCCGCGCGTGAGATTTCCGTGGAACTCTCAGACCTCGCGAACTTATGAGACCCTATTACATCTGGGAGCCACAGGCCGCGTTACCCTATCTCCCCCAAGGCAGCCACACATCCGGCGCCAAAAAACTCCAGGGTCACAGCGCAGGCGCCAGGAGTGCAGGCCGCGCCGATACGCTAAGACCCGCGCGTCTACAGCCAATCAAAGTGGGCCTGCACAAAGCTAGTCCCTCCCCCAGGTCGCTGGCGCCAAGCTCCACCCCTTCCTTGGCGGCCCTGGGCAAACCACTTCACCTACGCCCCGCCCCGCTCCGTCCTGGGTTAGACTCGCGATTGGCTCAAAGGACTGGCGCGAGTTCTGGTTGGTGGAGGTAGGGTCACGAGGTCTTCGTCGTCGCCTTTCCAGAGGCGATTACTGGGCAGGCTCAGTCTTTCGCCTCAGTCTCTAGCTGTAGCTGGCTGCCAGGCGTACGCGCTCTTGAGTCTTGAGAACCCGCGGCCGCCATCTACGGCGCTTAGGTTTCTTCTGGGCTTCTCTGCACCATTCGCCCACCACACACTCCGCCACTGTAAACCGCCATTATGGTAAAGCTTTCAAAGGTAAGGAACCCTTTGCGCAGACACGGACGCCGAGGCCTGCTTTCCAAAGAACGCGCGCGCGCGGCGTCGCAGGCCTGCGCTCCTGCGCTCGGTGAGGGTGCGTTCGAGGGCGCCATGCTGTGCGAAGTCTCGCGCGACTAGCGGGAGGTCTCGCGACGTTGGCTGCTCGGTGAGGTGGGGCGCTAGGGCTGGCTCGCGGGGTGAGGGACGAGGCGGGGGACTTCGGTACTGTGCGTGGGGCGGGAGCGCTGGCCTCGGGGTAGGGATGAGGCTGAAAGCCTGCGTCGGCGCGCGAGGTCCCGCCTCCGGGCGCACGTGCCCCAGCACATGGTTGGCCACTTGGGTCAGCCGCGTGGACGGGTGTCCCTGGCAAGCCGCGGGACTGGCGCTGCTGTGGGGGCTCGGCTACATCGGAACTTATTCGTGAGGCTGGGCAGCTTGGCACGTGGTGAGCTCCAGAGGAGGGCGCAGCCCGCGGGCACATGGTGGCAGCGCGCACCCCACGTGGTCCGACTGGGCCTGGCAGAGGCAGGCTGCCGCTCCGGGAAAGGAAAACTTAAGACAAAAACTAAAAGTTTTCACACACAACTTTATTAAAGATGCTGTAAGGGCTTTCTAATTTGAATTCAAGCAAAGATGCTAGTATGAGGTGTCTTGGTGCGCGCTTGTAATCCCAGCCCTGAGGAGGCTGAGCCAGATGGGTGACCAAGAGTTCGAGGCCAGCCTGAACTACATAGTGAGACCTTATCTCAAAACAGACCAAAAGTGCCGAACGTGGTGGCGCACGCCTGTAATCCTAGCACTTGGGAGGCTGAGGCAGGAGGATTGGTGTGAGTTCGAGACCAGCCTGGGCTACAAAAGTGAGCTCAAGGCTAGCCTGAACTGCATAGCGAGACCCTGTCTCAAAAAGACAATTAAAGATAAAAAGAGATACTGAGATTTCACTCTCCGTGTACAGACTATTAGTTATCAAATGTATAGTGTCTTGAATTACTCTGCAAATTAAAAGGTGTGTGATTAAATCGAGGAAAGGCTTTTTGTTCTTTTTTATTTTATTTTTTTTTCTTGGAAAGCCCACAAGGAGAAAACGCCTGCACTGCAAACAGGAATATCATTTACTTTCACCATGAAAAGCGGATTTTAGGAACGAGATGATGTACATTGTTTTACTGTTGGCAGACTGGTGGCAAAAATGTATTCTGAAATGTGAATGGAAGTATAATTTGTCCATTTCTAGGCGGGTAAAAATCAAGGTGACCCGAAGAAAATGGCACCTCCCCCAAAGGAGGTAGAAGAAAGTGATGATGAGGAAATGTCAGACGATGAAGAAGACGACAGCAGTGGAGAAGAGGTAATTACGTTCAACAGAATGGAGAATTGTGTAAAAAATGAGATTTATTCATGTTTGACCTATTGTAATTTGTGAACAACGAGGACATCATTAATTGTAAAGATGTCATTTGGGTGACATTTCGATGTGAGTTTGGGATAAGTGATCTTGGAAAGATTTCCTTTCTCCTTACTACCTTTTACAGAGGCCGATGTGATAAGTCAGGTAGGTGTGTGTGTCTTTTGAGACAGGGTCTCACTATGCAGTGCAGGCTGACCTTGAACTCACTTTTGTAGCCCAGGCTGATCTCAAACTCACACTGATCCTCTTTCCTCAGCCTCCCAAGTGCTGGGATTACAGATGTGTGCCACTACGCCCGGCTTAAATCAATCTGCCTGCCTGCCTGCCTGTCTTATCCATCTGTGTATCTATGTATGTTATGGCTGGCTCAGCCTGCCCTGGGGGTGGGCCTGGCACAGCATGCGGTGCTGGGGATTGAACTGCTTTCCCTGCAGTTGCCTAAGCGGGTGCTTTAGACTCCTGAGCTATCTTCCTGGCCCCACTGAGCTATTTGGCTTGCCCTATATTTAGGTATGAGGATGACCTTAGCAGGTTCTTTTCCTATTTCCTTAGCAAAATTAGTTGGTCTGTATTCTATTATATCTGCAGCACTACTCTGTGGCAAATGTGGTATGGGTGGAGGGTTACCACCTCTTTGTTGGCATTTGTTCTCTGACATTTTTGTTTGCTCACTGCAAGCACAACTTACCTGCAGCTGGGCTCAGGTGTCTTATTTAGAATTTAATAATTTTATGCAAATTTCTAGAAGTTAGCAGTTAATGGAAAGTAGCTTTGACCAGGACTTCAGTGTGTATCCATAATCGTGTTTTAATGCAATGGGGTATTACTCTGCCATGAAGAATAAGCTAGAGACATTCCTAGCTAAATGGAAGACCTTGGGGCCAGCGAGATGATTCAGTGGTCTAAAGCGCCTGCTTAGGAAAGCTCAGGCAACTGCAGGGACCACGGTTCGATCCCCGGCACCACATGCTGCGCCAGCCCCACCACCAGGGCAGGCTGAGCCAGCCACAAAATAAATAAATAAAGAAACAAACACAACAAGCAAACAAATAAATAAAAATTAAAAAAAAAAAACAAATGGAAGACCTTGATTGAGAGCATACTGCACTAGTTTTTGTCAGGGTGCCCATTCTTTATTGTAATTTTGCAAAGATCCATTCTGTTTATGTAAATGGTCAAATTAAGAAAATGTAAGTTGGGGTGTGGAGATATCTTAGTGACTTAAGGAAGTGTAAGGGTGTACGTTTGATTCCTGGTACCAAGAAAGAAAGTTGAAATTGAAACATGACGTGCAGGACTTGGCAGAGGTTTGGTTCAGAGGGATTTCAAGTGTCAGGGTTGCACCTGTGTGGATGCCACACCCTGATAAACGCTCAGGCATACAGAAGGGCAGAGTATCTGACTTCACCTGAACTTGTGGCTTGTGTGTTGTCCTCAACTATCGGAGATGTTAGGACAAATCAGTCTTTGAGACCAAGGCTATGTTTTAGGATGTAGGAAAATATTTACTTGGTTTTTATTTACTTTCAAGGTTGTCATCCCACAGAAAAAAAGTAAGAAGGCTGCCATGACTCCAGCAAAAAAAGTAGTGGGTTCTCCAACCAAAAAGGTGGTAGTTGCCACACCTGCCAAGAAGGCAGCTGTCACTCCAGGGAAAAAGGCAGTGGCCACACCTGCCAAGAAGACAGTGACTCCCGCCAAGGCAGTTGCAGCATCTGGCAAGAAGGGAGCCACCCCAGGCAAAGCTGTTGTCACAGCCCCGGGTAAGAAAGGCGCTGTTGCCACAGCCAAGGGAGCAAAGAATGGCAAAAATGCCAAGAAGGAAGATAGTGATGAGGATGAGGAAGACGACAGTGAGGAGGAGGACGACGATGAGGAGGATGAGGATGAAGATGAGGAATTTGAGCCCAAAGTAATGAAAGCAGTGGCTGCAGCCCCCACCTCAGAGGATGAAGATGAGGAGGATGAGGATGATGAAGAGGACGAGGATGAGGATGAGGACGATGAGGAGGATGAGGGTGAGTTTGGGCCATTCCCCGGCTGCTGTGCGCATGTTGTCTGCACATGTTCCTTCCCACTGCCTGGCAGCCTGGGCTGCTCCTCGAGGCCTTAGGACTGTGGCGGCAAGTTTCCTTCAGGTCTTCCTGAGGGTCCTGTTGGTCAAGGGTGGTCTTCTAGGGCTGAAAAGTTTCTCTTTCAGACTCAGAGGAAGAAGCCATGGAAACGACACCGGCCAAAGGGAAGAAAGCACCTGCAAAAGCTGCCCCTGTCAAAGCCAAGAGTGTGACTGAGGAGGAGGAGGAGGATGAGGAGGATGAAGACGAGGATGAGGATGAGGATGAAGATGAGGATGAGGAGGACGAGGAGGAGGAGGAGGAGGAGGAAGGTAAGCAGATTAAATTTTGAAGTACGTTGATCTGAGCTGTGTTGAAAGAATGAACTTGGCATATATGGCTACGTGTCAGAATGACACGTTATCTTAAATTTTGCGCAGAACCTGTCAAAGAAGCACCTGGCAAACGAAAGAAGGAAATGGCGAAACAGAAGGCAGCTCCTGAAGCCAAGAAACCAAGAACGGAAGGTAACCTGTGGTGGGGGCAGCTGGGTGGAGTTGGGGTGAAGGGCTGCAGAACAGCACAAAGGATGAGTGACAGAGGGACTTAATGCTGAAACCTGATGTTAACACAGCGTACTGATGTGCTGTGGGTAGAAATTTTCTGCCGAAAATGGGCTTGTACTGTGTGTTACACTTAATGGGTTTCTTTTCGGTACAGGTACAGAACCCACTACAGCTTTCAATCTCTTTGTTGGAAATCTGAATTCTAACAAATCTGCTCCTGAACTAAAAACTGGTATCAGTGAAGTTTTTGCTAAAAATGATCTCACTACTGTGGATGTCAGAATTGGAACAAATCGGTAAGTGGTTTGTAGCTTGTTACCCATAAGTGTGAATGTAAGTAGCTTAAAAACTAGATGTTAAAGAAATAAATTGTAGCAAACAGTTTTGAGAATGTTTTTTCTGCTATTAGGAATAGCTGAATGTATTAACCCAGTGTTGGCGAAGTGGTGTGGTGGAGGCATTTAGCTAGATAGGAAAATTCTCTCAGTGACCAAACATACTTTGGAGTGGAGCTGACAGGCCTTAGGTCAATTTGCCCAGTTGTGGGGACTTGGGCCTTGTGGTTTTTTTTAAATTAATTTATTGCCAGCTCAGCCTGCCCTGGGGGTGGGGCTGACGCAGCATGCAGTGCCAGGGAATGAACTGCAGTCCCTGAGGTTGTTGCCTAAGCAGGAACTTGAGACTGCTAAGCTATCTGGCCGGCCCGTTGAGACTTGTTTACCAGCCCAAATTTGCAGCCCCTTCACTTCATGCTGAGGCCCTTCCAGTATGACCTCTACTCACGGCCTCACATCAGTGCAGGCTTTATGCTGAGGGTTTTGTTTTGTCAGGTGACTTCTTTCCCACCTCTAATTTTGCTGTCTTCTCTGTGAAGGAAGTTTGGCTATGTAGACTTTGAATCTGCTGAAGACCTGGAAAAGGCCTTGGAACTTACTGGTTTAAAAGTCTTTGGCAGTGAAATTAAATTAGAGAAGCCCAAGGGAAAAGACAACAAGAAAGGTACGTGAGGTTTTTGTGGATTGTGATTGGGCTTGGCTGCTCTTATACTTCTCCCTTGATTTCTTTCTCCTGTTGTAAGAATTGACTGGCTTAAAATGTTTACTATAATAGCTGGCGGGGAGGCTAGAGGTGTTAGTGCACACCTGTATTCCCTCAGGAAGGCAGAAGCAGGAGGGTCACTTAGCATTTTGCCTCAAAATTTAAAAAGGGCAGGTTATATGTGTTTTTGTTTTTTGCACTTGCCAGGCACTTGTGCCACAGAGCTCTCTCCCCAACCCCTGGTTATGTATTCTAATACCACAAATACATTTTTAGATAATGGCAAGGAGAAGGCTGGGGGAAATTCCTTAGTGGCATAAACACCTGCCTGGCAAGTGCAGGGTCCCAAGTTCAATCCCAAGTACCCTCTGCCCCACACACACATACTAAAAAAAAGATATGGAGAGATCATTATTAGGCAGTTACAAGTTAGTGTAAAGTTTGGGACTGCCATTTTGGATTTTGGAATATTTTCATATGCACATCAGACATTGGGATGAGACGTAAGTCTAAACATGGAAGAGTTCTTCCCATTTTACACCTTTTGTACAATTTGAATACATAAAAGACACCTCACTGTGGCTGAGATCATGACAAGGGCAAAGGTGGTGCTCGGATTTGTGGTGTCCCATTGGTGCTAAATAATATTTTGAGGTAGGTGTGGTTTATTTGGGTGGCTGTGTCAGCGTCACCTCAGGTTCGAGGCCATCCAGGCAGGGTTCCATAGTGAGTTGAAACCTAGCTTGGATTAGAAAGCAAGACCCAGTGGTGACACAGGTTTTTTGATTAGCAGTACTCAGGTTGAGTTACATGGAGCTAAACTAATACCAATGCTTCTCACAAAACATGGTATATTCTAAGTTACCTAGGCTGGTCATGAGCTTGATCCTTCTACTTTGGTTCCACAATGACTGAGGTGACAGATGTGTGCCACCAATTTTTTATTGGAAGATTGTGGCCATCTACTTAAGTTGGGCACTGTTCTAAATATTGGGCCCATAGTTAGTTCAAGCTGTGCCGGCTGGGTGGGAATGGCTGTCTCGCCACTGCAGTGGCTCTGTACCTGGCAGAGGCCTTGTACTTAAGGTAAGATCCTATTTTGTTGGATAGAATTGTGTCGGGATTTTCCTTCCTATGTTCTGTTCATGTTGCCCCATCTATTTTTAAACTTAGATCGAGATGCAAGAACACTTTTGGCCAAAAATCTCCCTTACAAAGTCACTCAGGATGAATTAAAAGAAGTGTTTGAAGATGCCGTAGAGGTCAGACTAGTCAGCAAGGATGGGAAGAGCAAAGGGTAAGTCTTGTGTCTGGGAGGTCAGAGTTCTGTTAGAGTTGAAGTGCTTTTGTGTTTTATGACACAAATGGGGACCCACCTTCTGGGTTATAAGAGCTGGACAGTTCCACCTATAAATTGTTGAGACTCATCTCTCTATGACAGGATTAAATACCCAATTAAGGGTAACTAATGGATTGATTTAGATGCAGGGTACATGATTTTAGATGTGTAGTGGAACATGCTTATAATCCCAGCACTCTGGAGGCTGAGGGAGGAGAATCGCCTTGAGTGAGTTCAAGGCCAGCTTGAACTATGGAGTGAGACCTTATCTCAAAACAAGATGAATACTTGGGAGGCTGAGGCAGGAGGAGTGGTGCGAGTTTGAGACCAGCCTGGGCTACAAAAGTCAGTGAACTCAAGGCCAGCCTGAACTGTATAGTGAGACCCTGTCTCAAAAAGATAAAAAAAAAAAGATGAGTTACAGTGTGTGATTGAAAGCTTCTACTTTCCAGTAAATGGCTGTGTTGTGTTTCTGTCCATGGCAGGTCATGTACATTCGTGGGCTCACTGGATCACATTGAGTGAAAGCTCTGGTGGCTCTGCTGTGGCATTTGTGCAGTTGCAGTTGTCTAGTAGTGCAATTTCAGTGTTGCTGAAAGTAAACATTTGTGTTAATATCTTCCTATTGCAGGATTGCTTATATTGAGTTTAAGACAGAAGCTGATGCAGAGAAAACGTTTGAAGAAAAGCAGGGAACAGAGATAGATGGACGATCTGTTTCCCTCTACTACACTGGGGAGAAAGGTCAAAATCAAGACTACAGAGGTGGAAAGAACAGCACCTGGAGTGGTAAGAAGCCACCAGCCAGGAGTGGGTGGAACTTGTGGGAGTAGTCCTGGGCTATGGGGGAGGGGGGGGCACGACGACTTGGCTGAGTGCACAGGGCTTTTGGAGGAATCAAGGTGGTGTGTGACCCTGCGCCAGCCTTGTTCCCATCTTAAGTGTGCCCCTTCTTTGGATTGCAGGCGAATCCAAAACACTGTACTTAAGCAACCTTTCCTACAGTGCAACAGAAGAAACTCTTCAGGAAGTATTTGAGAAGGCAACTTTTATCAAAGTGCCCCAGAACCAAAACGGGAAATCTAAAGGGTAGATACTTTTATGCTGTCGGGCTGTGCAGGTCTCTTGTGTGGGTCTGGAGGGGTAATGGCATTCATAGTGTCAAGGTGGTGCAGGGGTGAAGGTTTGTGCTGCAGGGCCAGTGGGTGGTGGGACTCGGCTCACCCTGACTGTTGATTGTACTCTCAGGTACGCCTTCATTGAATTTGCTTCATTTGAAGATGCGAAGGAGGCTTTGAACTCTTGCAATAAAAGGGAAATCGAGGGCAGAACAATCAGACTGGAGCTGCAAGGACCCAGGGGGTCACCTAATGCAAGAAGCCGTGAGTTGACCAAAGAGATGTTGTGGAGGGGTGGTGCCTTTCTTCACTTGCTGGAACTTGTCAGTGCTTTCCCCACAGATGTGGGGGTGACTCCTGCTGCTGCTGCTGAGTGACAACTGGATATGATGACTGATTACCTGAGAAAACTTGATGAAATCTCAAGAAAATTCCTCTAGATAGTCAAGTTCTGATCCGGCTGCATCACTCAGCAGTGATTCTGCTGCTGCCAGTGTTCTCTGCTGGACAGCTATTAGCTATTATTGTAGCTTCTGTTTTCCCTAGAAGAATAGAGGCAAGACCTCAGCTCTGTATTAGTAGTAGTGAGAATGCCAGTTGTGGTGGCGCACTCAGGAGCCTGAGTTGGGAGGATTGAGTGAGTCTAGGGTTTCTGGGTGCATTGTGGTGTGTGGACTGAGTGTCTTGGCATCAATGTGGTGTGACCTTGAGTGAGGTAGCCATCAGTTTACCTAAGGAGGAGTGAACCAGCCCAAGTATGAAACAGACCAGGTCAAAACTGCTATACTGATCAGCAGTGAAGATGGAGGCGTGGTGCAAGCTTGTGTTCCCAGTACTGAGGGAAGGGAACCTGAGGCAGGAGAATCACTAGTTCAGGTCTTGCCTAGACAACTTGGGCCCTAGCTCAAGAGAAGAGGGCTTAGGAATAGTGGAGCTCAGTAGTAGAGCACCAGTGTTCCACCCCTGGTACCAGAATTAAAAATGGTAGATTATTTGTGCAAGTTTTTTTTGTTTTTTGTTTTTTGTTTTTTGTTTTTTTTGTAGTGGGAATCAAACTTGGGACCTTATGCTTGCCAGGCGGGCAATGACTGTACCACTAAGCTATATCCCTGGCTCTGGTACAGATCTTTTGCTTTAATTAAGCTCTCATTTGTTGGCTTGCTTGTGACTGTTCTTCTGAAACAAGTGTGCTGGGTCTGGTAGTGTCACTGCTTTGTGGCTTCAAATAACAGTTTTTATTTTTCTTTCCCAGAGCCATCTAAAACCCTGTTTGTCAAGGGTTTGTCTGAGGAAACCACAGAAGAGACCTTAAAGGAGTCTTTTGATGGCTCCATTGGAGCAAGGATTGTCACTGACAGGGAAACTGGCTCCTCCAAGGGGTAAGGATGGCAGAGCTGCGCTAGGCCTGCCTGGCGTCTTCTCATTGAGCTCCTCTCTGTCACTGGTGGCAGTCATGGATTCGCACGAGAAGAATAGCACATCACAGAGCCAGTGTTACTTCACCCTGTTTTGGCGGAGGTGGATGTGGCTATTCTGTGAAACACAATTAAGTTTAAACACGGGTGATTCAGTGGGGCTTCCATATAGCTGTCTGTGTGCATGTCATGATGGTCCTCTTGCCTTTTCAGGTTTGGTTTTGTGGACTTCAACACTGAGGAAGATGCTAAGGCTGCCAAAGAGGCCATGGAAGACGGTGAAATCGATGGAAACAAAGTCACTTTGGACTGGGCCAAACCTAAGGGCGAAGGGGGATTTGGGGGCCGTGGAGGTGGCCGAGGTGGCTTTGGGGGCCGGGGTGGCGGCAGAGGCGGCCGAGGTGGATTTGGAGGCAGAGGCCGAGGAGGCTTTGGAGGTAAGGACAGCTGCTTCTGCCCCATTTGCTCACCCCAGGGATGGCCAGCAGCGCTGTGCCTCACTCTCACTGTCTTTTATTTGCCTTCCCCTGTAGGACGAGGTGGCTTCCGAGGAGGCCGGGGAGGAGGTGGAGACCATAAGCCACAAGGAAAGAAGACGAAGTTTGAATAGTCCCTTTTGTCCCTCTCTGTACCCGTTCATTGGAAAGAAAGGACTCTGGGGTTTTACTCTGTTACCTGTCGATGACAGAGCCTTCTGAGGACATTCCAGGTGGTGTGCATCCTGTGGTCCGCTTGGGAGTGTAGCGATTACACTTCTGGAGAGATGTACCCGACATACCCTGTTGGTTTTGACTGGAGATTCATAAACTTTTTAAGAGATGAGTGATAGAGCTAACCCTGATCTGTAAGTTTTGAATTTATATTTGTTTCATCCCATGTACAAAACCATTTTTTTTCCTACAAATAGTTTTTGTGTGTGTGTGTGTGTGTTGGGGGGTGTAAAGGAAAGCAGAGTGTTTTGATTTTTTTTTTTTTTGCTTCAGAGATTTTAGGACAAAATTAAAAGTCCTAAGCTCTGGTATTGGGCTTATTAAAAAACTGTTTCTGTCGTGGGTGCCACTGAAAAATAAGGTGGAAACCAGCTTTGCTATGTAGCCCCACCTTACCTGGTGATGAGTTGCCCATGGGTAAGGGCTGGCATGGGAGAATTCTGAGATGCAAGCAATTGCTCTACATGCAGATGTAGCGTGTGCTCTGGGGGGAGCATGGGGCAGGGCCATACACACTGGGTATGAGGGGCCTATGGAGCCTTGGCACTGGGTGCTGCCTGCCAGCTCTGTCCATCTCTTGCTCTGCCTTACTGAGTTGAAAGTCACTTGATAAGAATAAGAACATGGTGGGTGTCACAAAGCTGTTCAGAATTCACAGAGGCAGCCCGGTCCAAAACCCTGTTTGGAGACAGGCATGGTAGCACACAGCTGTAATCCCAGCACTTGGGAGGCTGAGGCAGGAGGATAGATGTGAGTTTGAGATCAGCCTGGGCTATAAAAGAACTCAAGGCCAGCCTGAACTGCATAGCGAGACCTTGTCAAGAAGACAAAAACAAAGCCCTGTTTAGATTACACTGGGGAAGAGTCTGGGCTGGCTGTTGATAGGCACCCTGTGGGCTGTGTGGCTGTGTCCTGAGCCAAGGTGGTGCCAACTTAAAAGCACCATGGTGGGCATACCTGGGCATTCCTCAGGCAGCACAGTGCATTAACCATGGTGTCCAGAGGAAGGTGAGCAGGGAGCTTGCAAGTAGGACAAGCAGGCCTGTTGGCTAGGGCTGAGTTACAGCCTTGGTGTTGAGGCATTTATGACCCAGAAAATGCCACGGTTGTCTCAGCTCCTGAGCACTGTTGGGTTTAGATCTAGTGCAGAGATCAGTTTGATGTAGAGCTCAGTGCAGCCCCACATGGCTCCACTGCTGGCACCCCACCCAGAAGGGCCTAGAGTGCTGGTGTGGGTTTAGTTTTTGAGACAGGGTCTCCCTGTCAAGTTTAGCTGCCCTGGAACTCCTGCCTCAGCTTCTCCTGTTACTAGGTTACACTGGCTCTTACAGAGTTGGTTTGGAAGCTTGGAATCCCGAGAGTTTGTCAGGGTCTCCAACCCTGTTCCCTTTTTGAGGTTCTGAGCTACTGTGTTGTATAGGCAGCCTTGATGTAGAAGCTTTAGGGCTGCAATTCTCACTGGTGCGAAATGTGCTTGGGGACCTGAGTTGAGTGGGATTTGGGGTCTTGCCTGGAGCACTGTGGCACAAGAAAGAAGAAAGGAGACTTCAGGAGCCTTCAGTGTCAGGGTTCCAGTCTGAACTTGGTCCTTGCCATAGCTGATGCTGCAAGAGGAGGTTTCTGCTCCGTTCCTCTGCCCTGCTTCTAGTTTATTTCCTGGATTCTGCAGCCATCTTAGGAAAACAGGTACAAGCAGCAAATGGTTGTCAGCACTTCTGCTGCTTTTCCAGCAGGTGGCAGCGTAAGGCCAGGACCAGGGTGGTGTAAAGGCTGGAGGTGACCTGGCTGAGGCAGTGGCTGAACATAGGTGTGATGCAGTGGTGAACCATGGGTCTTCCCCTACTCCCGTTTTTAAAAAGTCTTATTTGAATTTAGGCTGGCCCAGAATCAATGAAATCCACTGTACCCCAGTCTCCCCAGTGCTAGAAATAAGCAGGTGGCACCATGACTAGGCCGAAGTCTTGTGTTTCACTTTGATAGCCTGTGTTTTGGAGGCAGCAGAACTTTGTGAATCCTACCTCAGCCTCCCAGAACACTGGAGTTAAATATACTGCCGTACCTGGCCCTATCATATGCCTGATGGTGTCAGGGACCAGAGGCTGCCAGACCCAGGGGCAGTGTGCCTTCCTCTGGCCTCAGAAGAAAGAGTCCCATCATCGATCAGAGCTTTGCCACAGGCTGGGGCCACCCTATGAAGAAAGCCAGACAGCTGAGAAGGATGGGAACTCCCGGCTGGGCTGTTTAAACCTAGCTGAGGGCTGGACAGGGTAGGGTGGGGAACAGGGACCTCTGGGGTTACTGCTAGCATGCAGATACCTGGAAACAGACTTCAGCTATCCTTTTTATGGAGGAATCTCTGATCTGGGCTGGCCTTGAATTTGCAGTGATTGCTATATCACAGCTTCTTGGGAGGCTAAACAGGCCAAAGCCAGTCTGGACAACTTTGGAACATCTTTTTGTCTCTTTGAGATAGGGTCTCACTATGCAGTTCAGGCTGGCCTTGAGCTCACTTTTGTAGCCCAGGCTGGTCTCAAACTTGCACTGATCCTCTTGCCTCAGCCTCCCAAGTGATGGGGTTACAGGCGTGCGCCACCACGTCTGGCCCAGGAAGATGTTTTTAAAAGCTTTATTTTTTATTTTTTTTTTGGAAACTGGGTCAAGTGAGTAGTCCAGAGTGGCCTTGAACTCCTGCCGCAGCCTTCCCTGTGCTGGGATCACAGGTGTGGGCCACTGCCTGGCAGGCTTTCTTTATTAAGGTGCATTGTAGTACCTTAAAATTACGCTTATTGTGGGGAGTTAGCCCTTGCACATGACACACCTCAATTCTTTTTTTAATGTTCCTTTCCCTTCTCCATCTCTTGTCCCCCCCCCCCCCCCCCCCTTTTTTTTTTTTTTTTTTTTTTTAGTCTTGGTTTTTTTGAGACAAGGGTCTTGCTATGCAGCTCAGGCTGGCCTTGAGCTCACTTTTATAGTCCAGGCTGGTCTTGAACTCGCACCAATCCTCCTGCTGCAGCCTCCCAAGTGCTGGGATTACGCTTGGCTTCCCCGACTCCATTTCTTTTTTTTGTTGTTGTTGTTCAATTCTTTGTTTTTTGCTTTTC
>PVKN010026700.1:0-13744 GCA_004027915.1 Capromys pilorides | reverse complement strand
TTAGCTATAAGAACTTTGTAATTTAATAGCTATGCTGTGTAACTTTTTACCATAGTTTGGTAACATGAGAGCTTCGGAGACAAGTTGCTTTGTGGATACACATGAGGGACTGAAATGTGTCTTGTATTTCCTCTTCAGGTGTTACTGTGTTTTTCCAATGGAAATCATTATGATATTGTCTATCCCATAAAGTGTAAAGATAACTCTGCTATGTGTCAGTGTGAGTATTACTTTATGTTTATATAAAAATTATGTTCCTAAACTATATAGTCATAGTAAGGATTCCTGTGCATTTTAAAAGTTGTTAGTGTATAGCTGGAAAATCTAAATAACTGCAAATCAGACATTTGATTCTAGGTCATGGTTTTGTCACCTTGGCATTCTTGCCATTTTGAATCAGTTTTCTGTCATGGGTCCTTTCCTGTGCATTGGACCATGTAGAGTAATATAATATTCCTGGCCTCTGTCTGAAAAACAAGTAACACTCTACCCAGTTGTGACAGGCAAAAATGTTTCTAGATTTTTCTCATGTATTTCTTGGTGGGGATAAATTCTCTCCTTTGTTTGAGAATACTGGTACTGCCATGGAAGAAAAGTGATTCTTCTCATCTTCTCATCATTACTCTGATTTCTCATACAAAGCAGTGGCCCTGGGCATGTAACCGTTTTTCCTCTGTTCTTAAGCTAGTGGTGAAAAGGACAGATGTTTACAATGAAAGTTTTAAAAGGATGTTAAATGGAAAAGCTTCTATTTTGAGATGTGAAAATCTAGCTGTCTATGCTGGGCTATGTCTCCTCTGTCCTCTAGTCATAATTTCTGCTTTTCAGCTTTGTGAAATCTGTAGCTTATCATAGCCTGCCTGTTTTGTACTTGTGAGAGTGGTTCATAAGGGGGTGTGTCTTTTGTTAACCGGAGGAGGAAAAATGGTCTTTGAGAATTAAGTTTTTCTGGAGATTCACTTAGATGGCATGCCTTTATCATGCATGAATTTTTAGTTTACTTTTTTCCATAAAGCTAAGTGTAAATGAAACTATGCGAGTGCTTTTAAACTTTCGGTAAAATTTACTCCCTTGTTGTCAGTTTTAGAGTTTT
This sequence comes from Capromys pilorides, assembly GCA_004027915.1. Taxonomy (NCBI): domain Eukaryota; kingdom Metazoa; phylum Chordata; class Mammalia; order Rodentia; family Capromyidae; genus Capromys; species Capromys pilorides. The sequence goes on along the minus strand of PVKN010026700.1, from coordinate 12,651 downwards.
AAAACTATTTTTTTGAAAGATTGAAACAACAAAGTTGTGTGATAACAGTCCTTTTTAAAAATTTATTTATTGGATGCAGGGTCTCACTATGCAGTTCAGACTCAGTGATCCTCCTGTCTCAGCCTCCCCAGCACTGGGATTACAGGTGTGTGCCACCATGCCTGATTTGGAGGCTGGCACAGCATGTGGTACTGGGGATTGAACTCAAGTCCTAGGGCTTGAAGTGCTTAAATCGCTGAGCTGTCTCCCCAGCTTGTGAGAACAGTGTTCTTTTTAGTTCCTTCTGTGAAATTGAAATCTGAAAATAGGTTATATAGTCGTCACACAAGCATTCTTTTTTTTTTTTATTACAAGTCTGAGAAGTGTGTTATGCAGAGTTGCACTTAGTGGGAAAGCTAAGAGTAGCATCCAGGTCTTCTGAATTGTCAGCATTTTCCCTACTCCAACATGTTCCTGTCTTCAGTAATCTTAATGTCTGTTAATGTCGTAGGTAGGCATGCTGTATGACTTTGTTCAGTCTGTTTCTTCAGTTGTACAACCAGCATAGTACTTCTGGTGCTGAGATTAAATGTGATGATACATAAAGCATAGCAATGTGTGAAAGGTAGTTCTTCCTTAGTATTCATATTTTTTGTCATGGTTGTTTTGCATCCTTTTCATATTACTGGTAGTATTTATTTTTGTCTTTTTGAGACAGGGTCTCGCTATGCAGTTCAGGCTGGCCTTGAGCTCACTTTTGTAGCCCTGGCTGGTCTGAAACTTGCTGGTAGTTTTAAATAGGATAGCATTTTATTATTTCAAACTAGTTATCTGCACAGATAAAAATTATGATTGCCCTCTACATTTTTTGATTAAATCAGATGTCTGGTTAGGATTTTGTAAGTCTTAACAAGCAGATATATTTTTATTTTGTTATTTCTGAAAAATACCTGTGGTTAATGTTTCATGAAAATCTGGTTAATTGCAGCTCTCCTTTATGAATTGCTGTATGAGAAGGTGTTTAAAACTGATGTTAGTAAAATCATGATGGGACTAGACCCCTCTGAAGCAGCTGATGAGAACAACAGTGAAATCTCAGATTCAGAGGATGAAAGTTGCAAGTAAGGATGAATTTAACTCCTAAAATACTTTCCTCATAGCATATAAAAAAGACATGTTTTCTCACATATTAAACTATTCATAGAATGTAGCAGTCTGCCATAGAAATTTTTTTAGTGCTGCCACTAGTTTTTCCTAAATTGTATTAGGAACTAACTATTCTTTTGAAAGTTGATTTGGACTTTATGTCCCTGAAAGCTGGATAGATATTTGTAGAAAAGGTTTGTTCCTGCCTTCATACATGTATACATTTAACCTGTCAATTGTTTGTATATTCAGTGATTAAAAATGGCTGTTTTGGTTTCCTGACTTTATAATTTTCTTCCTTAGATACTAATTCCTCTTTAGATAATGAAGTCCCATGTTGGGGTTTATAAGTGTGTATGTGAACAGCTATGGATGATACTTCTGTGTAGATAGTGAATAAACATCTTGCAACGGAGTTGAGACTTTTTTTTTCTACACAAGATATATAGGATAAAGCTTTTGGCTCTCAGCATCCAGGGTGATTTTAAACCTGGTTTTCTGACAACTGCCTAGACTTGGGGCAAGTTTAAGTTGTCTAAAGGAGCTTCAATTTGGTAGCTATGGAGTTGGGTTATTGCAGTATTTCCTCTTGAGAGAATGTATGAGAACCAAATGAGGTAGCATGTAAGATGCGTAAGTCTAGCTTCTGGATTTAGTGTCCAACATAAACTAGCTAATATTAATACTATTAAGAGGTTATTTTTTTCTAAGAAACTAGTCCCATTACATTGTCTGTAAGCTGAAAGTATTGTTTTTCTATGAGTGAATGACAGTAGCCTGGTTGGTATGTTGCACATTGTGAAGCTGAAGCTAGAAATTAAACCTCAGGATATCTAATTGCTTATTACAGAAATACTTTGGAAAATACATCTTTGGAAAATACGACATGTCTGTTGTGACATGAATTTCAGCTATTTGTTTATAGAAAAGATCCGTTTCTTTTTGAAAATTTGGCCACCGTTTCTTTAATTTGAATCACTATCTGCTATTAAAAAGTTTAATCCTAGAATATATGAAATTCTGCACAAATAGAAATTCTGCTTCCTGGTTCTCCAGGCACCTATATGATTAAGTTGTATTCCTGAGGAGAGGAGAAACTGAAAGCATGACTAGCTTGTTTAAGCTTCCTACCTGTGCCTGGAGTGGGAAGAACTTTTGGTTTGTGCTGCTGTTAGTATGAGAAACAACTCTGGGATGGTGATTGGCAGGTAGATTATAGAACTAAGGCAAGTTAGAGAACTTTACTGAGGAGGTGGAGCAGGTATGCAAGAAGATGCATGCATTATTTTTAAGACTATGCTATTCTAGTTCTTGAAATATAGATTCCCTTTCCATTTTATGTATGTATGTACGTATTTGTTGTGGTACCAGGAATTGAACTCAGAACCGTGTGCTTGCCAGGCAAGTACTTGTTCTACTGAGCTATCACACTGGCCCTATATTAAATTGTTTAAAAACATGTTTCTGAAGTAGAGGCCTTGCTTTAATTAGGGAAGAATAATACCATATAATCACGTAAGGGTATATAGATATAGAGTGAGGACCAAGGAAATATAATGTACTTTTCCTCTTGTGCCTGCTAGATTCTGTTACATTTGTATTGTTGGGTCCTGAAGTACTGGAAATTATAAATGATTTTTTTTTTTTTTTTTTTTTTTGATGTTACCAGGCATCAAACTCAGGACTTTGGCTTGAGAGGCAAGCACGTATTCCACTGAGCTATCTCCCCAGTCCCCTAAAATGATTTTTTAGTGTGGGCTAGAATATAGCTACATTTGAGTGAATATGAATACATGGAGATTGTCCTGAAAATTAGAGATTGATTTATTAAGAAGGAATTATAGGATAAAAGGTGCATGTAAGGGCATACAGAGCCTGTCAGTTCTCACTCACTCTGTTGTCATTCTGTCCCAGCCTTTCAGCCTGTTGTCCACTTCAGGGTCTTTGCATGTGCTGTTCTTGTATTGGAATACTTCCTTTGCTTATACTGTGTCCTCTACCTGGAATACTAACTAAAGATATGGTCTGCTGTTTCACTACCTTTATTTAAGAAGACAGTAAGGCCTTTCCTTTTCCTAGTTTTTATTCTTGTAATGTATACTTATCCTTTTTTTTTACCTGTGGTACTCATTGACATCATATACTGATAACTTAGTTTGTGTCTGTCATTAAATTATACATTTTATATGGGTGGAGTTCTTAATTTTTTTTTTTTTTCAGTACCAGGGATCAAAATATATGGGTGGAGTTTTTTTGTGTTTTCTTCACTCACTGTTGAGCCCCAGCACCTTCTGTGTAGATTCTGGCACATATGAGGTACTTAAACACTTGCTGAGTAGATGAACTTAAAATACAGGTAGGCATGGTTAGTGAATTTAGGTGGTGGTTTGGAGCATGGGGAGTCAACCTGTGGCCTAAATAAAGGCCACTTTGCTCTTTTTTTAAAAATATTACAGTAAAAAAAGAATTGTTACTTTTATACATATATAACTTATTTTTTATGTGGCCCAGTAAGCCAAAATGTTGGAGACCCATGATAATAAAGAGTGGTTTTAATACAAGTTTGCTATGAATCTCCCTTTACTTCAGTATTGGAATTTTGTTTTTTTTTTAGTGGGCAGCTTGAGAAACAATTTTTCTGTTGAGTCTCATATAAGTTAAGTCATCCTACTCGTGCAAATGATGCCTTTTCTTTTCTTTATTCTTGTTGATTACCTGGCTTCTGTCTTACACACACACACACACACACACACACACACACTTATACTGAAAGTTGTATAGGCTTACTAAAGTACCTGTAACTTCATTGGTGGATAGCTGATTTGAGATTTTGATGAGGTTACTTGTATGAAGTATTTTTATGTGCTCCTAATTCTGATTATATTTTTTCCTTTGTAGGGATAATACTACCACTGCTAGTGATGTGAATGGATTTAAACCTTTGTCAGGCGATGAGGTATTTTTAAAAAATGGTTCCATTAGACCTTTAATATAAAAAAGCATATGAATTTACAGTCTTTTGGGTGATATGTTTTCAGTTGAGCCATGATCATCCTACAAATAAAATATATGAAAGTATAGTGTTATTTTTTTCTTTTTTTCTGACACATTTTTGGTAGACTTATGATCATCTTATGAGTAAGAAAATTTGTGATGTCTTTTTTTGTGATGGTACTGGCGTTGAACCTAGTAGTGTTCTACTGAACTACATCTTCAACCCATTTATTTAGAAAAGCCATTTATTTATTTATTTGTTTGTTTATTTATTTATTTGGCACAGGGTCTCATAACGTAGTGCAGACTCATAGTGACCCTCCTATCTCAGCCTCGCCAGTGCAGGTGTGTACCACTATGCCCAGTTTCAGGGCCAGTGTGGAGCGCATTCTAAGATTGGTATGGCATGTGGTACTGGGGATCAGACTGGGGCCCTTGCGCTTGTCAGGCAGGCAGGCACTTAGGCTGCTGAGTTATTTCCTCATCCCCCATTTATTTTTTATTTTAAGATGGGATTTCAGTTACTCAGGCTATGCTTGATTTTGTGATCTACCTGCTTCAGCCTCCTGCGTAGCTAGGATTTAAAGGCTGTGTGTATCATCTTGCTGCACTGTCCTTTTTTCAAGTTTTAATCTTCCTTTGATTTTACTTTTGTGTACATCTCAAACAAGAATTCTTATAAAAGAGGGACCAGTCAAATAAAATAGCACAATGGATTAAAGCGCCTGCAAGCAGGCGCAGGAGCTGGGGTTTCAATCCCCAGATCCCCGAGGCTGCTGTGCTGGGTCTGTCCCTGGGATATGCCGAGACAGTAATTGAGACTGGGAATGGTGGCCTGTGCATGTAATCCCAGCTCTTGGGAGGCTGTAAAAAGATGGATCACTCTGAGTCTGATCTAGTAGTGAGACCCTGAACTTGGAACGTTGTGCTTGCCAGCAAGACCCTTCCCTTAAAAAAAAAAAGTGTTATAAAAGAGTTTGTGTTGGTTGAACTCATGACTTTTCTTTGTTCAGCAGTTGCAGAACAATAGGAACTCTACTAGCCTGTCTTTGTCTAGAAAAGTTCTTAAGTCACTCAACCCAGCAGTCTATAGAAATGTGGAGTATGAAATTTGGTTGAAGTCTAAGCAAGGTGAGTAAAAATTCTATGCTTTTCAATAAATTTATTTTGTGGCATATGCAAAAAATTAAACTTTGCACTGATTTTTTTTTTTTTTCAACAGCTCAACAAAAACGTGATTATTCTATTGCTGCTGGTTTGCAATATGAACTTGGAGATAAGTGCCAAGTAAGTGATTTGTGTGGAAGAAAAAAAGATTCTTTTGAATTTTGCTTTTTTTCTAATTGAATGTATGTGTTTTTTTTTTGTGGGACCGGAATTCAAACTCACAACCTTGCACTTGCCAATCAGCCACTTGTGCCACAGAGTTATCGCCCCGGCCCCTGAATGTATTGTTAATTTGGATTTCAGAATGTATTGTTTGTTTATTAGTTTTCTTGATAACATTTGAATAAGTGTATCCCATAATAGGAACTTTAAAAACAGCTCTGCTTTGGGGTTACTTGCTTCAAAGAAGTAGCAGTAACATTTTAGATGTTGAAGTATTTTTGCTAAATTTATGGCAAGTGGCTTACTGAAATTGATGTAAAATTAACTTTATAGGCCCACTTGTTTTGTTTCACAGAGTCTGGAAGATTTATGGTAGGCTGAGGCAGGAAAGTGAACCATAGGAGGAATTTTGCCTTTTATCTTGAGTAAGATATTATAGTTGCTTGTTGCAGGAGACAGTTGGACGAGATTGGTGTTTCTCAAAATGATTTTTTGTTTATATGTTTTGGTACTGGGACTTGAACTCAAGATCTCATGATTGCCAGGCAGGTGCAGTGCTGCTGAGCTATGTTCCCAGCTGTAAGATGGTGCTTTTTGTCCCTGACCCCTATACTATATTTTGGGTGCCTGGAGACAATTATCAAAGCTGGCAAGTTGCTTCTGACATGTAGTGGATTTGACCAAAGAAATGACCAGACACCTGAGGTGTGATGGAGTATGATGTTACAATTAACACAAAAGTTTCACAGTAAAGGAAACTTTGCTACTACATCTCAAAAATACTTTTCCTCACTTAAAATACACTTACTCTGTCACTCTTGGCTGTTTTCTGAAGTGGTTCTGGACGTTCTCTTTTGTGTCTTTAGTTCTCTTGTCGTGACTGCTGTGATGTCCCAAGCTGATTTCAGAGATTTACTTTTTTGATGATTTTAGCTTTGGGGGAGAGCCAGAAGTCACAGAGTGCAAATGCAATTAATAGGAGGATGGGAACACATTTTTTTTTTTGTCTTTTGAGGCAGGGTCTTGCTATGCAGTTCAGGCTGGCCTTCAACTCACTTTCGTAGCCCAGGCTGATCTTGAGCTTGGCACTGACCCGTCTGCCTCAGCCTCCCAAGTGCTGGGATTACAGGTGTGTGTCACCACGCCCGGCTCCTTTGGGACACATTTTAACTTTTTTTTGACAGTACCAGGGACTGAACTCAGGACTCTGCACTTGCCAGACAAGTGCTTATTCTACTGAGCTATCTCCTTGGCCCCTCGGGACACATTTTAATGTTTGTATGAGCCTGACTTTCTGTTGGATGGCACTTGACAAGATCTTTCTTCATATTTTTGGTCACCTAATGAAAGGACTTCCAGAATTGTCTTCCAGCAGGTGGTAAGCATGATGATATAAATGTGTTGAAAATAAGGAGTATTTTGAGGGGAGTTAATATGTTCCTGATAGGGCTGCACTTTGTCTTGTTGCTGGGTGAATGAGATTTCAACATGTTAACATTCCAGCCAGCTTGGTATATGTACAACCGTTCCATCAGTGTTACAGGACAGTACACTGGGTGGTTCAAGTTGCCCAGGGGTACTGTCATGCATGTACCTGCCTGTATGTCAGGTTGGTGAACACGTGTTCCTGGCAATCTTATAAGCAATTTTTAGAATGTAGACATTCACTACATGCTTTGAACACACCTCAATGTACTTATGTGCATAAGAGAGTCTCCCCTTAGCCAAGAATTACCTACAGTGTAAGAAATGCTAAGGTTGGAGCAACCCTGGACTACATAGTTTCAGGGTTTTTTTTCACGTTTATTAAAAATACTCTTTCAAGAACATAGACAAAGGAGCTCAATGTACAAAAAAAATATTGTGATAGTTAATTTTCATTCAAAATAGCTTTTTCATTAAAATGTGTCATTTTAAAGCTTATTTAAGGGGCTTGGCGAATAGTTTGCTGGTCTAAGTGCCTGCCTGGCAAGCTCAAAGATCAGGTATGATCCCCTAGTACCACATGCTGTTCTGGCCCTAGAACCTCAGGCACACCATGCTGACCACTGAGACTGGGCCTGGTGGTCCACACCTGTAAACCCAGCACTGGGGAGGCTGACCACAGGAGGGTCACTATGAGTCCGATCTGTGTAGTGAGACCCAGTACCAAATAAAAAATGATTTTTTAAAGCTTTTTTTAAAACAGCCTTTAGGGGCTGGGGAGATAGCTCCGTGGCACAAGTGCCTGCCTGGCAAGTACAAGGTCATGAGTTCAAACCCCGGTCCTGCCAAAAGAAAAAGCAGCCTTTGGCAAACATGGGGATGTACTTTATGAAATTGATTTGCATGGAAAGTATAATATATGACTGGGATTATATCTGTGGCATCAGTAACAAAGTTTAAGAATTTTTAATCATATTCTGATTCTGATTCTGGGATGTTTGAAAGGTAAGGAAGAAGATGATATAATTCATTTAGATGTTTCTGTGTGGAACTGTCAGAGAATGTTCTGATTGCAAGTGGAGTTGAAGTTGCTACTACACTGACTTAAAAACTTGAAAGAGAACAAAGAGACAAGAACTTAACCTACAGCTTAAAGGCCTGTCTTGCTGTTCCTTTTAACAGCGAAAGATTGCTGTTTTTCTTGTGCTGTACTTGGAGTTCGAAATTTCCTTTGACAAAATAGATGCTGTGGTAGATACTTGTTTTAACTTTTTTTTCCCTTTTTAGGGCATTTTGTTTCTATTTAACTATTTAATTTGGTAACATTTAGTTGAAAACACAAATGAGTTAAAGTGTAAGATGTAGTTCAATTTTTGGTTAACCAGGTAATCTCAGAACTGGAGATAACATACTATCTCAAAAAGAAAAAGCTTAGAAAAAACTATTAAGAGAGGAAATCAGAGTGTCCTGATACTGAGGAATGAAATAGTTTGAGGACTTACCTACTGGGAGTATAAAAATAGGTTGCTCAGAGTAGTGCTGCACATACTGTACATGTAGCACAGGGATTGACAGGCGCACAGTGGAACATGTGCAGTTGAACTATAGCAGCTTTAAGACTTACTCTTTTGGTACTACAATTGGATACTTGCGGTTGTGGGTTAGAGAACAGTTGATGTATCTGTTCTTAGGAAGAAAAGGTCACAATACACACTTTTAATAACAAAAAGCGGGAGACAGTAGTAATTGTAGTAATTGTTGCTTTCATTTGTAGAGTGGCTGATGTGCACAAGTTGATGTCATCAGTGTGTGTTAGTTGTCTTATTTCATTGCCAGGGATTCTCTGAGATAGGTTATTACTAGGTCCATTTTGCATATGAGTAAACCAGGACTCAAGTAGCTTTTCTCAGGCAATATTCTAGTCAGTGGAGAAGCCAGGGTTACAAGCCTCAGGTACATAATACTACAGCCCTTGCATTCAGAGCCAGAGTAGGCTTATTGTCTCTTACCTCATTTGCATCTCCAATAGATTATACTACTTCTCCTTAGATTAACCAAAAGAATAATTTAGAAAAAATTTCGAAGGATAATTTTTTTTTTTTTTTATGTTCCAAGTGTGATGGATTTATTTTATTTTACTCTGATGCAAAACTAAAGATTCCACTAATAGCACAGAGACCAATATATTAAAACATCATGAAAAAATGGTGTGGGACATGCAGGACACAATGTACAAACCAAGGGGTCAAGTCATTTCCTTTAACATGACACTACATGGTCGCTGAGAAACATACTTAAATTAACACTGAAGAATTCAAATGGACGTGGCACAAACATGACAATTTCCAGGTCTGCCTTCAAGAAACACCTGGCGGATGGACTTGCAATCTCTTCAATTCAGTGTGAGGATTACAATTCTTTGGAAGAATAAAAAGTTCACATTTTTAAAATTTCACAGAATTTTAAGGCCAAAACATAGTGGGTTCGTTTCTCTTCACTTGCAGGGACATAGCTAAGGCTTTAATCAAAACTATATTAAGCTTCCAATTCAAATCTCAACCCAACCTTGTGACCTCCGGCATTGAAGTTTGGAAGGATAATTGAAAGTCTTTCAGGTTGAGGGATGAAGGTCTGGTAGTTTAAGGAAACAGATTTTATTGTATGCTTTGTTGATCTTTATTTTCCCCAATAAACATTCTCATTTTCTCTTGAAAATGAGACTGTAAAAATTTAAAAACTGCTCATTAAATCATATTACTGAATTTTCTTTCTGGCATTGTTTAACAGGCTGCCTTGTATCACAATGGGAAATTTTCTAATACAGACAGTCAAGGGGTTAGCCCTGAAAATGGACCAGCTGTGGTTGAAGAACTGGGAAAAAAGTATGTACTGCTCTTCAACATTCCTCTTCTTCCATTTAGCTTAATGTAATTATGAGCATTTCTAGGTGGCCTTGGATATTTGCAAATTCAGTGAAAGATATTGCCTGTTTACAAAAAGTATATTTAATCACATGGTAAGAAAAAATAGTTTCGAGTTAAAACTGAGTATGATGTGTGTTGGCAGGTATAAATAAGGAATACTAGTTTTATTGCTTACACTTTAAAGTGTGTCGTCTTTCATAAAGACAATTTGAGTAATAAAGTGGGAGCTTTAGAAAGCAGGGATTATATTCATTTCTATTTTCAGTTAGTGCTGTATTGCAAGTAGTTAGTATTCAGTAACTGTCAAGTAGTGCAGTTGACTTTTATTACAGTACTTATTTATTTACTGATTTATTTTTTGTCTTTTTGAGACAGGGTCTCACTATGCAGTTCAGGCTGGCCTTGAGCTCACTTTTGTAGCTGAGGCTGGTCTCGAACTTCCACTGATCCTCCTGCCTCAGCCTCCCAAGTGCTGGGATTACAGGCATGTGCCACTGGCAGTGTTACTTTAAAGCAGCTTTTATTTTGGTTGCTGTTGCCTTTAACATGACAAAACAGGGTAAATTAGCCCTTAAGCTTTACTGTGGATTATTTTAAACATACATAAATGTAAGGAGATAGTACATAGATAGCCAATAACATACCCAAGTTTCAGCAACTCAGAGCATTGAGCAGCCTTTTCTAACTTATTTCCCCTAATATTTAAAATTAAACTTGTTTTTTAATGGGAATGAAGTTGATTTTTTTTTGTTTTTTATTTTTTTGTCTTGTAGAGATGGTTTCATACTCAATTCAGGCTGGCCTTTGTAGCCCAGGGTGGCCTTGAACTTGCAGTGATCCCCCTACATCAGCCTGCTGAGTGCTGGGATTACAGGCTTGTGCCACCTTGCCCAGCCAAAGTTGGAATGTTTTAAACCTAACCGAGAGCATAGTATTTTTCCAGTAGATATTTACTTGTGTCAAAATAGAGTAAGGGCCTACCTCACCATCTTAACTATAGTATAGTTTGACAATAGACTAGTAGAACAGTGTTGTTTCGTTTTACTTTTTGTGTAGATTATATTTAAGGTCTTTGAAAAAAGTTACATAATGTACTTTTGACTTGTTTGATTAGAATTGAGGCTGGATTGGTAAATGATGTTAATACTTAAATTGTAGTTTTTAAATAATTTAAAATGGAAATTTTCACATTAGTCAACAATATGTATGTTTAAGTGTTATAAGAGTATTTTAGGTTATTAAAAACTTCTCTCTCTAAGACATGCGTCAAAGAACCTCAAACCACTGCCTCTGGAGAGCTGGAACACAGTGTCTGGAAAGAAGATGAAAAAGCCTTCCACTTCGGGACACAATTTACATTCTGGTAGGCGATCATCAGTTGGTCATTTCTTTGGCATAGGGATGGGCTACTTGGAGTAGTTCAAAACAGGAATATTGAGGTTATTTTATTTTATTTTTGGGTTTTTGCCACAGACACAGATTACAGAGGGCCAAAGAATCCAAGCAAGCCAATAAAAGCCCCATCAGCACTACCTCCTCGACTACAGCATCCTACGGGAGTACGACAACATGCGTTCTCTAGTCATTCTTCAGGGTCCCAGTCTCAAAAATCTTCTAGTGAGCACAAAAACATTAACAGGACACCCTCACAAATCATAAGGTAACTTTTCTGAATGTCAGGGAAGTGAAAAAAAATCAAGTGGAATTTGTTGTTTTGTTTATATACCTGTCTGTACTATGTAGTAAAAGTATGTTGATAAAACACCATGTGAGAATTTCACATCTTTATAATCTTTAAACAACTGAAGAAAAAAAATTATATATGTATATATACTTTCTTAAAGAAAAATATTTTGGGGAAACAGATTTCTGCAGTCTTTAGTTTTTTAAAAATTTTATTTATTTATTTATTTGTTTGTTTGTTTGTTTGCTTGTTGTGTTTGTTTGTTTGTTTCTTTCTTTATTTTATGACTGGCCCAGCCTGCCCTGGTGGTGGGGCTGGCGCAGCATGTGGTGCCGGGGATTGAACCGCAGTCCCTGCAGTTGCCTGAGCTTTCCTAAGCAGGCCCTTTATATCACTGAACCAACTCGCGGGCCCTGCAGTGTTTAGTTTTGAATTTTTTAATGATTTATAAATTTCTGTTCTAGTTCAGTCTTATTCCTATCTTGGTATTCTATTTAATAAGTTTTGTGTCCACTTATAACATGGCACATTCTCAATTCCAAATTGCTTTCTTAAATCCTTGGAGGATGAAGATGCTCCCATTTATGTAGGAATTTAGGCTACTAAAACTTGGCCTTTGTGTGGTGATGTCTTTATTACTGAATGGAACTTTGAGGTTTAAGTATGAAATAATTGAACATTCTGATTATTCAGAGACAAGTGACCTTTAGATTCATACTTGCAGAAGTGGATTTTAGTTCTTCCCTAATCTATACTTCTGAGTAAGAAGTATAGATGGGCCTTAGTGGAGCTTTCTTCAGGAGAGTGGGTCTCTGGTAGATACTTCTTTATGCACTTGTGGCCTGGTCTGCTGTGGGTGCTGGAGCTGTCCTAGTTACTGTGCTTTCCCCATCTAAATGCCTGGGGAGCTATAGCATCTGCTTATGTGCTATCAAGCACTGCTCTTTAGTTCCTATATTTCTGGTTTTGAGGATGGGAACACATTTAGCATTTTGTCCTTAAAGATACCTAACATTTTCAAGACTGAGTTATAGGTTCTTAGGCTGACATCAGTAATGAATTAGTTTCCTGGGGCTGTGCCGTAAACTAGTTACCTTAAAACAGTTCTCCCAGTTCTGTGGCTAGAAACCTGAAATCCAGTTGTCACAAGGAGTTAATCTCAAAAGATCG
>PVKN010026699.1:0-13745 GCA_004027915.1 Capromys pilorides | reverse complement strand
AAAGAATCTCATTTAGAGCAATGATGTGGATATGTTTTCTCAAAGTCAAAAAGCGAAGTTCTGTGTTTCTAGTCAATGCTCCATGTGAGACCTCAGACTAGATCAAGACTTACAATCATTCTTCAAAAAGAAATTTCTAGAGGTTAGGGGGCCTTTCTCATCATTTCACTACTGAATTATAAGTTTTCAGTGGACCCCAAATTGTCAACTCAGAGACATAAAAGAAGATTTCGCATTTTCTGTAGCCTTCCTTTCAGATGTGCCAGTGAAGGGGGTTAGACCTTTTGCGAGCAGAAGGCCCGTGAGGACGATTGGCTCTGTACAAGAGCTGTTGGACTAGAGCTGGGCCACTGGGCCACTTCACAGCGAGGCTTATGACAAAGGCATTAACATAAAATCTCTACTTGATATATAAATTCCCACTCAAACACTAACACAAGGACTATTTTACCTAAATTGAAGAATAATTAATACGGTTTTTTTCTCCATTGCATGTGTCCAAAATTTTTTGATGACGAGCAACAACCATTTCAGACCCCCAAATGATTCATGTCTACCTATACACACATGAATGGAAATGTGGAAAAAAGGAACCCAAGCCAGAAAAACCATCCTTGCCCTTCTCCACCTTTTAGCATAGTGATTAAGAACGCAGGATCTCAGGTCAGACTGCTGAGTTCAACTACCAGCCCTGTCGTTTACTTCCCCCAAATGATTATGTGTAAAACGTGAATAACGAGCATACCATCTCACGGAGTTACGGAGGCCTTAAGTGAAATCGTTCTCACAAGGTATTTAGAGCACCGCCTGGCACATAACAAGCACTCAGAAAGGGTTAGTGATAGCATAATAGGTAAGTTGCATTTCATTTATTCAACAACCAACCCATTTTAAAATTATTTTATTAAATTCCTGCATCTAGATAAATACACTCAAGTTATCCTCCTTTTGGAATTTCATGGTTTGAGGCCTGAATATTAATCTCCCCAATGGGAGTACTTATCCTCATCAGTATGACCCAGCACAAGCAAGAACCTTTGCAGGAGCTTGCGCAAGCATTTCTGCCTATACTCTCACCACTGTATACAGGAAGTGAACTGTCTTGTCCTCATTTGCATATGTATTATCCTTGAAGCTTGGTAAGCTTGTTAAGTCGAGCTTCATGAGTGTAAAGTATGTGCCCACACTCTGAAGGGCCCCATGTTGGTGGAATACCCCACTGTAGCGGGGATGATTTCCTTAATACTTGTTGCACAGGACATATTGTATTTTTATTTTGCACTGTACCTCACACGTTAGATGGCTAGCCCTCTCCATGGTCCCAGGAATAGCACTAAAAGTTTGATAAGTAGTTGTTAAAAGAATCACACTTATAAACACATTAATAAGTAAAATACATGAATGAATGAATGAATGAATTAATTAATTAATTAATGAAATGGAAAGTCACCAGGGAGACATTTGGACTCAAATTACATTTACTTTACCCTTAAAGTGACATGTATATAGTCAAGCCAGAATCCCATAAAGGAAACAGTGTTCAAACAGGGCCTCACGTGCCGCCCTGTGAAGGCGCAAAGCAGAAGACATTGTTTCTCTGGGTCTCAATCGCAGAAGGCCTGCCAGCATTAATGGACATTGGGACAGGGAATTGATGGGGGGTTCAGCAAGGCCTGTAGTATTCATTTTGATAACTGGATTCAGTCACATTGACTCCTTAAAGGTTATTAGTTATTTTAAATAATTTTGTTAAATGCTCTGGAGGGAAAATGAAGACATATTAATAAACACACAATTATATAGGTTAGAGCAACAATGCAGTGCTGGTCATTCAGGAACCTTGTGCTAATTTTAATTAGCTGCTTCCCCTTGCTTTCAAATGTAATTAAAGGAGCTTAGTTGTGCTCGGTGATGCAAGCCACCTTATTTAATCACTAACATTATTTCCCTGAACTATTAATGATTTTCAAAATGCTTGTTTATGCAGAATTAGAACAGTAATTACCTTACCAGTTAATTTTGTACCTTCACATTTCACACCTAGCTCAAACGTCATTCATTTACCACGGCTTCTCTGTCAAAACAAAGAAATGCTTGTTCTAAATGTGCTTCGGAGTGCCAAATTGAAAGCCAAGTTTTGTAACACTAATAAAGTAGCTCCCAAGTGAAACAGGTGTAGTAATTTAGACCCTTCCTGTCTCGAGCTTGCACGTACATGCTATGTCTTTTCTTTATTAGCTTTAAAATGAGAGCTTGGTGTGCAAAATAAGCTATTTAATTCAGACTTGTGGAGCAGAATATAATCTTTAATTTAAACTAGTGCAGTAAAAAGAGGCCTTTAATTTTAACTGGCATGTGCGTGTGAATTTGAATTAATAATCCAGAAAATTGAAACTGTTTTGCTGCTGTTGCTGGATATTGACTGCTCTTCACGTGTCCTTAGTTTCGCTCCCTGGATTTCTCTCCCAAACTGTGGCTAGTGCTTTCCTTCCTATCCTTCTGAAAATTTTTTTCTCGCTTACTATGTAGCTGCTTTATGCAGAGTAGAGCTCTCTGAAAAAGAAAGTTTTAATTGGCTAAACTCCCTTTATCAAAAAAAGCACTTTAATAAAAATACTAAATCTGTATTAATTTAGTTTACAAAAAGAATATAATTGGTGTATTCATTGTATCTACTTAAGATGTAATTCAAGGGTACTCTGAATTCATGCCTGATTGAATCTGTAGATGAGAAGACAGTCTACTCACATTCAGCAGCGAAACCCCCCTGAATCTAAATGTATCTGTTCCTACCCTCAATACCACTCCCAATCAGGGGCAACATTTTAGAAAAGATTATTAACAACAATTAGACCTATGCTGCTACATTAATTGTGATTTGGCTACAACTAGGTCCTATCCATCCTTTAAAGTCCTCGCACAAGAATTCAGCTAGCGGGCCTGCAGGTATTATGCAAACTGGCTGAGCACTGCTTCCTGGCATCCTAGAAACCCTGAGTGTGTGCACCACGCAATTAGCTCTTATCGCCACATTATTAATTCCTCCACTAATTCAGGGCAATTTTAATTTGATAACACTTCTTTGTTAAAACTTATTTCCCAGATCTATGACACCTGGGGGTGAGACTGTGTCTTTTTAGTTAATATTTGCATGTAATTTAATGAATTTCCGAGATAGAAATTAATACAAGAGATATAAATGTACATTCCAAAGTGTCAAATAGGTGGAGCTTTGTGCAAAATGCACTGATCCAAATGAATGATAAGATGATTACAGAACATAAAATGTGTGTTTTTGGTCAAAAAGAGGAATAGGATAACTTGGTTAAGATTAGGAGAGTTACTGATTATATGTAATATGCATCTAGGCTTCAAAAGGAAGAAAAAGAAAAATAGTAAGAAAAAAACACAGTTCTGAAGACTGGTATATCTAGAATCAAAGAACACCATGGGCAAGCTCCTGACAGCGCTGATGATGGGCTGATACTATGGGTAGAATCCCAGTGGTGCCACCATCTACCAAGCTGAATATAGATGGCTGACTGATAACTAGATAGCCAGACAGAAATAGATACACATTTAGGTAAGTGTCTCTACTTTTGTGCTAGATCCTGAAGCTCTTTTAATAGAAGGCAAAGTTTTTCATTAATTAAAGCTTAAAACTTAAATTATAGAATGCAATCATCTGTGAAGGTAAGACTCATTCACATCGGGATGCAGCAGTCAACATACGCACCTAATAGTCCTGTGTGATTTTGGCTGCACAGCTACAAAAACAAGACATGCAGAGAAAACTCAAGGTTGTCCAGAAGCTTACTGCCTCTATTATTGCCCTACAAATATTTTGGGTTGAAGAAAGTGCATTCCCAGTGTATTTATTAATCAAGATAAAGCTACACCCATATGTCTTGTCACTTTGTCATATCTCCCTCCACTGAGTTTTGTTAGATAGTGTAAGTTCCTTAAAGGATGATCCACATTGTGCACACCTGCCTCCCCTTCACAGGCAACTAGTATACTCAGAAAAGAAAGGCAAAATTTCAGTAGTACACTAGAATGTTACTTTCATTAAAAACAAATTTCACCAATTTTATAGTATACTTCATACGTCTATGAATACAGTTCATGGTGGGGATCCTCCGGACTTGCACCATAGATATGCAATGTATAACTGCATTTAGCAAATATTCATTACATTTTGAGTGCAAGCCAGACATTGCTCTGCATTCTGCCAAGACCAAGACCCTTCCCTCCCCTTCGTGAGGCAGATACATAGGCAAACAAGTGAGTTTAACTGGTACTACCACGCTGCATCACAGAAGGGAATCCCCCAGAATAGGCTACCATTTCTCAGAAACATTTCCAGGGATATTTGGAAAGTTCAGATTTTGTTTCCTGTTCTGGCTTAATCCCTTTCTGTAATGTTTTAAAAGATTACCAAGTGTCTTCTCAGTTCTAAAATTCTGGCTAAATTTCCTTAAGTGAAAATGGAATACAGTACATGTGTTCTGCTTTATGTCCATTTCCTCTTTTTTTCTTTTTATTTGATGAAAAACAAATCAAAATTTCATAACAAAATATGAAAAATAAGCATAGTTAATACATGTGACACTGTGAATCATTATCTTTAAAGTGGTTACTCAGAGTACACGAGTTTAACAAAGAAGATCATCTACTACAAAGAAGAAACAGATATTTCTTCCTGTTAAAATTCTCTTGACGATGGAAAATAGTCAGTTTCCTCTATAAATTCTCGGTGACATTTTAGACAAAAACTTAATCATTAAACTTCTTTTCATATTTATTAAAGAATGTTAATGCTTTAAATATGATTTTAATAAGCATATAGTATACTTCACCAGTATAAATGTTACTTTTTATTATCATTTTTCTACTTTCTCTTTCATTTCTTTTCCTCCTTCCCCCGTGCCTCATATCCTATGGGATACATTCTTGTAAAATATTTTGCATGGAACACAAAGACTGACAAAAGCCACAGCTGCCCTTGAGAAGCTCATGACTCTGTGAGGAAAATGGTGGAAATAGGCTCCTAAGACAGCCATAGAGAAAGGGACTAAGGATGAATAAAAATGAATAATTAGAAAAAGGATTGGTAGAGGAGGTGGATGATTGTCATTTCTATGAAGTGGAAATGAGGAAATATCTTCAGAGAAAGGACCGTGTCAACAAAAAACGAGAATGATTTTAAAGCATTAGTGAATTTCAACTAATGAACGAGTGGATATAACAGGGTACCCCATGATAAAAGTAATTAAGATGTGTCCTGTACATGTGCCAACTTTATACCATGAATGTAAGTACAATACACTGCAAACATGTACTAATAAAGAAGAAAAAGATAAGGCTGGAAGAGCCAGTCGGAGCCAGGGATCAGATGCCACACATGCCGCATAGCAGTAGTCGGGCTGCTCTCTGAGGCGTTGCGCAGCCACTCTATGTACTGTGAGCAGAGGACCAGAATTAATAGAGAAAAAAACAAATTAGTCTCCTTGACTCCTAACTGTGAAGCTGAGCTTTGCACTGAGGAGTACTCAGTTAAAGCTCTAGCCGCTCCATTCTCTAAGTGCTAACACATGTTTTAAACTTTTACCCAGACTCGGTTTCACCTGTGGAATGGGAGAATGAAGAACACACCTACCTGGTGTGTCGTGGAAGTGAGCTGCTGCATTAAGATGAAGAGCTTGAGCCTCACAGTGATGTGATACTGAACAAATGTCACATTCCAACGCCACTCCTACGTATCCTATTTCCATTGACATCTCTTTATCCTAGAGCCTCACTCCCATCCCACACAAGCACTGGGCAAATGCTTCAGTGTTCTCTTTTCCCTGGCTTTGTATCACACTTTCCTATATCTTCCTCTGACTGACTTCAGCCCTTCCCTTCTGTTTACTTCAGCCATTGATTTGATCTTCCCTCTACGGCAGCCCACCTCAGGGCCATACTGACTGGCTCGGTTCAGCATCCTAAGGGCCTTTAATCGTTCTATCACTATATGAGCTAAAATATATCCATGGTTCTGAATGGTCTATAGAATTGAATCCAATTTCACAATATCACAGTAGGACTGTATGATTTTTGGCCCTATCATCTGTATTCCAATGTGGCTCCAATTAATTATTATAATTTAATCAATTTAACTTGTTCTGTAAAAGTCCTGTTGCCCCCCTGCCTCTGTGTCCATGTCTGTTCCATTGTCTTGCCTGGAAAATATACCTGCTAACTTGTCCAACTAGGAAGAAAGTTGATTGCTTACAAAGGCATCAAGGAAAGTTAGAAAAAAATTAAAGCAACAGGGTCTTTAGTTATATCATTAAACCATTGAATTAACCAATTTGGGGGTCCCCTAACCTCAGGACTTTCTATCATTAGTCCTAATAAATTCTGTCACAATTTGGGTTAGTTGATTTGGGACAGTTTATTACTAGCTGTTGAAAGCATCCTATATGATAATGTGCTAACTGTGGACTTACTTATCACTTAGCATGAAAACAGGGGAGAAAATAACTTGTAAATAACTATTTGTGTTTCCTATAAAAATAAAACGTATGAGCTAGGGAGACAGCTCAGCAGCCTAAGCACATGCTTGGCAAGTGAAGGACCCAGGTTCAGTCCCTGGTACCACATGTCGTGTTGGCCATCAAATCCCATGTGGGTCACCAAAACCAGGCATGGTGGTGCACACCTGTAATTCCAGCACTGGGGAGGCAGAGACAAGAGGATCACTATGAGTATGAGCTGCATAGTGACGCCATGTACAAATAAATAAATTAATTAAATCAAATATTTTTTTTAATTTTTGAAAAGAAAGAAATTAAAACTTCCCTTCTAGAGGAAGCATGTCTCTGTGCTTTATGAAGTCAGAGGAAAGCATGTCTATGGGCCTCCTCTTCCTGTGCCTGGAGTACATCTTGTAACTGCTGGGGATTCTATACCTGGAGTCTTTCTGGAGACAATTTTTTCTCCAGGAATGAAAATTATTTCACAACCCTTTAGATGTTCTAGCATTAAAAGGAATGAACAATCCCTTGTTTGTCCAAAATTTGACCTTTTAAATTGACTTCTTCTCCTGACAAGTATTACAGGCCAAAACCTCCAGCCCACTCAGGGAGCAGTACACTGGGAATCACCACCCTGCCTCAGCATCTTCTACAGGCATCACCCTCAAAATATAGAATGCTTCTCCACTTACTACATTTTCCCAAAGTTGGAGGACTCAAGCACCAACTTTGTCTCATATTTTCAAAAAATTCTAAAAATAGCCCTTTCATATCACAGAGTTCCTTTGTCGGGTAAACCTCCAGAAACTATAGGAGTCGACCACCCATTTCCAAATGTACAGCTGTGCAGCTCACACTCATAGTGATCCTCCTGCCTTGAGCCTGAACCTGCCATTACTATTGGCTCTGTGTCCCACCATTTTCTATGACAAGCTTCATGGGACCTTGTTTCTTATGTTTTTCTTACTTGCTTGCTCAGCACAGTTTCCAAAACATAACACGCTCTGTCTATAATGAGGAGGAGGTCTGTGAACTATGTCTAGATGGAATAAACAGCAGCAGGAGTGGGGTAGGCTGAAGTAGAAAAGCCTCTTAAAATGCAATAAGCCAGATGAAGCAAGGGTTTACCTTAAGCCAACAGGAGGGGAAGTGAGCAAATGAAATCTATGGGAGCAAGGATCCAGACCTGGTGCTCTGGAAGATTGTGGTGTGCTGGATACACTAGGATGTGAGGTGGAGAGAGAGCACTTGACTGTGGGATGCAGAGCACAGAGAATTAGGGAAAAACAACAAAGGAAATTAAGGAGGAAAGAAGAGCATATAGAGAGATTAGAAGCAGAAGAAATGGGTTTAGTTTCAGTCCCTTTATAATCCCAATAATACTGGATAAATAAATCCAATTATCATATGCTACTAAGTGTTCCAATGATGGGCAAGACCCCAGAATGTTCCTTGGAATATTTCTTGCAGGAGATTGCTCATTTTCTGCCATCAGTCATTCTCTATTGCCCCAGAATATGGTTTTTGTTTGTATTTCCCAGACCTTCCACATGTTGGGGTGGCTGTGTGACAGTTCTTACTGGTGGGCTGTGAGCAAAAGTGAAATGCACTCCCTCCAGGCCTCCGTCTTGAACCTGAACCTGCCTTCTGAACGCTCTTGCTTCTCGTTTGCATAGATCCCACAGCATCCTGGTAGAATGGTACTCATGTATCTACGTAGGATACATTCTAGCCCTCCAGAATATCTCCAAGTATAGTGTAGAATATAGATGGTACTCAAACTTATAATGTATTGCCTTGTCCATCTCAACTCAGTATTTATTATGTGCTTTGGCTGTAAAATTTGTGGTTTGAGACATGACAGTAAAACTAGCATGACTTTTTCCCTTCTTCCCAAGTTCACAAACAGAAGATTCATTTTTTGTTTTTCTTTTTACAGGTCTTAGCAACTTCAGTGTACATTTTTCCTTTCCATGTCAAAACAAAATTTTTCACCTTTTCACTAGAAAGAAGCAATTCACAGTTTCTCTTTGGCATACTGGACTTGCTAGGATCACAGCTTTTCCTCTTTGGGACCATTAGTAACAAAACAATAGCTCCTTGCACACAGGCACTGCAACACTGAGACAGCTTATCAGATAACCACGATGGCTACTAAGTAACTAACAGGTGGGTAGCATATAGTGCATGGCTACACTAGACAAGGGAATGGAGCTGCATAGAATGAGATTTCATAACACTCTTTAGAATGGTGCACAGCTTAGAGCTTATTTCTAGAACTTTTCATGTACTATTTTCAGACTGTGATTGACTTTGGGTATCTAAAATCATGGAAAGCAACAAACTAGATATAGAAGGACTACTACATCAACTTCAGAGCCCTTAAGAGCTGGTGAAGAATGATGATGGAAAAAACTGGGTCTCTGCATGTCAAGCGGAGCCAACTACAGAACTAGAATGTTCACCCTTGATTGTTACATCAGAGAAAATAAAAGTTTATCTTTTCAGTCCTGAGCATTATGACTGAGTCTTTGATAGTGTCACTTTAACCTACTCAAAGCTGTGTTCCACTTTCTTGGGCCTTTTGTGGCCTTAAAATGAGTCATCCTAATCACAAGGCATACCTGGGTGCCATTGTTCTCTAAGATATTAACTCACTAAGAGTAAAATGCCAAAAAAAAAAAAAAAAAAAAAAAAAAAAGGATGACTATAAAGAATCAAGTTAGGGCCAGCCAAATAGCTCAGCAGATTAAAGCACCTGTAAGCAGCCACAGGGGCCAGGGGTTTGATCCCTGGGCCTGCCGTGCTGGCCCTACCCCTGGGAGAGCTGAGATGGCAGTTGAGACTGAGTGTGGTGGCACGCACCTATAATCCCAGCTTTTGGGAAACTGTAAACAGGCTGATCACTATGAGTCTGATCTAGCAGTGAGACCCTGAACACCCTGCAGATCCTTCCCTAAAATACAAAAAAAAAAAAAAAAAAAAAAAAACACCAATTATGACACATGTCAAACAAACGAACACCTTTACTAGATTTCATCTTCAGAAAATTCAGGATGGTCCTGGCATAAAACTTATATTTATACAACCAGGCTCCTTTCCAGCTTTTGCATGGTTTCTAGGAAATTCAGAGATGTATTTGTAGTAGAACACCAGAACATACTCCAGCAAATACATAGGACCATGAAATCATGATCTGTGACTTCTTGTCCCTGTTTTTTATTTCCTTATTGTTTTCTCTTTTCACTAATTTTGCCATACAATGAATTCTGCCATCCTAGTATGCATAGGATATTGATTCTTTTTTTTTTTTTCTTTATGTATTTGGTACAGGGTCTCACTATGCAGCTCAGACTCTTAGTGATGCTCCTATTCTCAGCCTCCCCAGCGCTGGGATTACAGATGTAATCCCATGCTAGGACTCAGTGGCCAGCCCAGGGCACCTGGGTGTGGGGCTGATGCAGCTTATGTGACAGAGGATCATAACCTGGTCCCTATGCTTGCCTAATAGGTGCTTAGTCCACTGAGCTATCTCACTGGCCCCATGCATAGGATATTTATAAATCATTTTACATTATTAAGAATAAAATCGGGCAAGATAGGACATAAAATAAATAATTTTCAGAATAACTTCTTTCTTAAATACTGAAGTTTTATGTACCAAAGCTGTGAAGCTGAATGGGACAATGTGTGCTGTTTCAAAGTTGATTGCAAAACAGTGCCATTTGGATAATCTATGTTGGAGCCTGTAATTTTCTGCTCTTTACATACAAGAATATATTTATTAAGCTATTTATAGATTTTAACATATAATTTACTGTTCTAAACACTCATTTCTTGATCTTTGCTCTTTATACCAGACATCCATTTAGAATAGCATACATTATTCAACTGTCATAATAAGAGAAGCAAAATGGAAACATTCTGCTTTAATTTAGTACAGAATTATGTTTTAGTACCTCCTTTTCTTCTTTTGGTTATATTATTTATATGTATAAATTAAATAAGTCATTTTCCTAAGAGTTTTAACAAAATTTGAATTGGATATTTTTTTTAATGGTTCCTACCACCTACAAGTTTAATGATACCATATTGAAAGAATTATATAGTCACTGAAAAGATTCTAAAAGGTAACACAGTAGTCATGTTGCACCTATTCAAAAGTGATAGGAAAGATCAATTCCATTTAAGATTTCAAATATATACTCTAATTTTAAAGCTACTAAGCACATACATATAATCATGAACACTTTATATATAATAGTGCCAGGATAAGTTTAAGAAAATACGTATTGAACTTTACACTAAATATATTTAATATTTAGATATCTATTTTAAAAGCACTAGGAAACTTAAGGTGAAAAAATTTTGCAGTATTTCTACAATGGCCAGGTTTATGTTCTCCAGCCACAAAGGGGACCTATGGTTCCACAGGATGTGGCCTAAATTGGAGGACCTGTCACATGATGATCTATTGAAACAGATGTTCAATCCTGCTAATTAGTGTCCTTGTTGTTCCATTCACAACTATCAAGGACCACTTCATGGGGTCCTTGTATAGTAGTAGATGAATTTCAAAAGAAATATTTCAGGACATATTTGTAGAACTGTATTTTTCCTGTTGTTAGCACCCTTAAAACTAATCACACTATTGTTACATTCTTTCATAGTCTCTACTTTTTATAATATACTTATCCATCTTTTGAACTAATCCCTGAAAGTAATCATACTTTTTTTTTAAGTCATCCTACTTTGATCACAAGTGAACATGATATTTTATAGCATTGGTTGCTTGCTGCTGGTAGAGGTGGCCCCTGAATATTTTCCAACTAATCACAAATAAATAATATTGGCTTATATGAAATAAAAACAGTGGCCTGGGAGATAGCTCAGCTATCAAAGCATCCATCTGGTGGCTCACACCTGTAATCTCAGTGCTGGGGAGGCTGAAACAGGGAGGATTACTATGAGTTCAAACTGTGTAGTGAGACCCTGCACCAAAAACATAAATTAAAATAAATGAATAAATAAAATAAAAATAAGCTTCAGCATACATAGTTTGATAAGAATAAGCAAACAAATAACGAAAAACTTGTAGAGATCATCTTCAAAAAAAAGGTGACAGAGAAATGATTGCTTACCTGTGTAATGAGTATGATTCTCTATGCCTAAAAATATTTTTTTAAAAATGTATAGTAGTAGATGAATTTCAAAAGAAATATTTCAGGACAAAGGCTGTAGGAGAATGCAGAGAGCACAATTCTACTCATATAAAGTTATAAATAGGCATCACACACCCAAAATAATTAATTCAGGTCAGCGGTTATGTGGTGGGTGGCAGGCATAGAGAATGAGAGAGACGCAGGAAGAACTTCCTACATTCCCTGAAAAATTGAAAAATAAATCCCACCAATCAGAGAAAAGTGTTAATGTGAAAAGTGAGCAAAATTTTGTTCCTGTTGTTTTGGTAAGAAAAGGTTCTGTACATTTTTTAAAGGAACGAAGGTTCATGGTATGCCATCTCAGCACGAAATGTCAGCACCAAGATTCTGAAGAAGATTCTGAAATTTCCTGATTTTTTTTTTCTTTTGCCAGTATCTTCAGGAATTTCAGCAGATAAATAAAATGGCCCTTGACCTTCTGGACAGTTTGGCATTTCTCTTTGACTGTCAAGCCAAAAGGCAGCCCTTCCACTTGGAGAAAATGAGACTATTCCATGAAATCAAGGGAAACAGGAAACGGAGTGCAGAGTAGCATTCCCTCAGGCAGAAGGCAGGGGCACATTGTGTAGCTGTAGGACTAGTGAGTTCAGTTCCCAACCCGGTGAGCTCTTCGACAGGAAGTGCACCTGGGCACCTATGGTTCATGAAGCACTAAGGATAAAGATATCAAACTATGGATACTTTTGATTCAAAGGTGGGGTCCATGGGGTACACAAATGGTCTCTTATTTTTTTAATCCTAGGAACTTTTATCAATTAATAATTATTCAAATAATAAAGTTTTAATTGGTCAATGCATATAACTAGAGACTGTCAGTATGAGGAAAGTTTAAATTCTAAGTTTAAACTCAGTGATCTCAATATTTTTCAGATGTTTCTCTGGAAGAACCTGCTGCACCTGCTCTAAGAAGAGAAGAGGGTGTTTATTACTATAATTATCTAGAGGTCATTTAAATTCAGAATGAAAATGCGTGCATGTATCCCTGTGTATGTGTGTGTGCACACATAATCAAATTACATATACCACCTACATAATAGAATATATGCATATATGTGTACTCAAGTAAAAATTTAGGGTCAAAAATACATTTTTGTTCATTGAAAGATTTTATACTTGCCTTTCTCTTTCAATATCACATACTGTGCAACAAGCCCTCTAGCACATCATTTTGTCTAGTGGATACAGATATCGTCCCAAAGAATTGGCACAAAATGTTCGACGACATGGCAGCTTGTCCCGTCTGCCTTTAGTTTGGCTTCCAATTAAGCCTGACCGTGAAGGAATGACTTTCTGCCAAAAGGGTAACAAAAGGAAAGGACAATATTAGTTTGAGTCTATGGGGAAATTAAAGGCAATAATGGAAACCGGGCTTCTGAACTTGTCTCCCAGATCCAACTTGGAAACACTGATAAGAGACTGGTATAAACCAACCGTGTCCTCTCAAGTCTCCACGAGTCAGTTTATTTCTGTACAACAGCCATCAGTACAGGGGGCTGTGGAGGGACGGACACTGGGGTAGCCGGAGCAGAGGAAAGCGGAGCGCTCCTGAATCTCGTGCTGTAATCCCCGTGTGTCTCTGCCGCCTGAGCAACACCACTGATCTCTTCATCTCCCATCATCCTGTGATTCGCTGGAAGCCAAGTTTTCAGAGCAGGAAACAGACAGATATTGGTGTTTTGTTCATTCCTCACATCAGGGTAAGGGCAGGATGCGCTGGAACTTGAACCCTGATATAATGAGAAAAGAAGACACCTGAGTTCTATGCCTGTCTCCGCTAGTGACTCACTGGGGTCTCGGGGAAAATCACTTCCCTCCCGCAGATTTTGTTTTCACTTCTATAAAATAAACGCCTCCAGTGGGTTTCAAAATGTGGTCTAAGGACTTTAAGGGTCTCTGGCATCCTCTCTGGTAGTGGATCTCTTTAAACTGTGTTTGTTCGCTTGAGTCCAGGGGAGCTTCCTAGAGGGTGCCCGACGTGATATCATAGTGGATTAAATGCAGA
>PVKN010026698.1:0-13750 GCA_004027915.1 Capromys pilorides | reverse complement strand
AAAAGGTGAGGAAGCAGATGGCAATCTACCGGGACTGGGCGGCGCAAAAGCCACCTGCATGATGGGGAGGCGACATGGCAGTGGCAAGGCGCGCGCGCCTTTGCAGACCTCACGGAACTGCTCCTTGCTTATCTCCGCCCCCCCCCCCCTTCATTTTTACTATGAAGTCACCTCCTCTTCCACAGTGGCTTCTCAATCACTCATGCTGGAAAGGATGAGAAGCAATGAAAAGGGCAAACGAACCGCTTCCGGACTTATCACCAATTAACAAACATTAAACCGTATGTTCAATGAACAACAAAATTTTACTGCAAGTAACTTGTACCTCAAAAATCAAATGCAAATGAAGAAAATATGCACACACAAAATGAAATATCCTCTTATAATTTTAAAAAGGATATAAAAGGAAAATGCATCGTTCATTTCTACCTGTTCCTGGCCATCACAAGGTAACCCACCCGCACTGTTTGCCTACGCCTGCACCAGAGCGACACCCTCTAAAAACTCAGAACACTTAGTGGAGAAGTGGACATGGAACAACTAGAACTCTCACACTCTGCTGGTAGGAATGGAAAATGCTTTGGAAAATTAGTGGTTTTAGGGATGTTCAAAATCTATGCAAATATTTCAAAATGTAAAGAACTAAGACACTTCTGGTCCCAAGTACTTGAGATAAGTAACACGCAACTTGCACTTTATGATTTCACTTCTACATATAATTCTAGAAAATGCAAACAATATACGGAGATAGGTGCCTGGTGCCTGGGGTAGAGGAATAGAGAGGAAGGACTAACTGCAAAGCAGCAGGGGGAAGCCCCAGCAGAGCCAGACTTGGCCTACCCTCCCCCCTGAATGCCTGCACATCTCTAACAGCTCGAGTAAACATTACATGCATATACACTAGTGCATGTAAGTCACATCTCAACAAAGAGCTTTTTGGTTTTCTGAGACAGTGTCTCACTATGCTGTCCAGGCTAGCTGTAAATTCAATCTTCCTGTCTCAATCTTCCTCCTCAAGTGCTGGGATATAGCTGTGAACGACCACACAATCTTCAAAGATGACTTTTTTTCCCCCTTTTTGAGACAGGGTTTTGCCATGCAGTTCAGGCTGACCTTGAGCTCACTTTGTAGTCCAGGCTAGTTTTGAATTCATAGTGATCTTCCTGACTCTGTCTCCCAAGTGCTAGGATTACAAGCCTATGCTACCATGCCCTGCAATAATTTTTTTTAAATTTAGTACAGGGTCTACAGGGTCTCACTACACAGATCAGACTCATAGTGATTCTCCTGTTTTCACCTCCCCAGTGCTGGGCTTATAGGTGTGCAGTCACTGTCTAAGCGGTCCCAGGGGTCAGGGCCAACATGGCACATGGGGATCGAACTCCTGGTCCCTGTGTCTGTCTAAGCAGGTGCTTTAATCCACTGAGCTATCTAGCCAGCCCTCAGAATTTTTTAAAAAATGAATTCCAAACATACCACTGGGCTAAAAGAAGATGGTGGTAGGGCTGGATTTTGAACAATTTCAGACATGAAGCAATTTAATGTTGCGTCTGAGAAATTAGAAAGCCAAAAAAATGGAAAGTTTTAAAACAGCAGGGAGGGTAAAACTTTATCCAACCAAACATACTAGTATTTTAATGTAGAATCCCCCTTCTTACTACAACTTGTGAGCTGTGAGGTGGAGAGGCACAGCAGGTAGAGAAACAATAAAAGAACAGAAGTGAAGACACAGTAAGCGCTGCCCACGGCCGGCAGGCACAGGTGCACGCTGGCGCCCACAGGCTCTTTGGGGACGGCATCTGCCTTTCAATCCATCTTGCACAGCAGCTGTCAGAGGAAATCAGCCAGGGACTACACACAGCTGGCAACAAGGGACAGATGAAGGGCTGCGCATGCTCAGTGGTCTGCTTAGCCTCAAATGAAAGCTGTAGTTGGAAGAAACCTGTAGTTGTTTTTAGTATTCTTAGGTCAGAGCAAGCCCATGGCTGCTTCTCTCTGAAGCTGTCTTTACAAGGTATCGTCCTCCCAGAACACAAAGGACAGTGCCATTCTGCTGTGTGAAGGTGAATTCATTTTCTTAGAAGGGGCTGTGTGTGCCTCTGGTTAGCGACCATGTAAGACCATGGATGCACCCACCGCCCCTTGCAACTGCCCCACAGGACATCCTTAACAAAAGGCAGGGAACACGCTGCATATCACAAAATGTTGAAAGAAACCCAAGGCCAAAGTACCCACAGAGATGGGCCATGGTCACCAATGACTCCGCATCACATAGATGTTATGTTTTTCCCCAATTAATCTACATAGATTTACTATAATTCATATCAAAAGCCCAGAGTTTTTTTCTGCAAGCATACATGAGCTTATTATCAATGTAGACAGGCCCAAGCTCTAGAAGAATGAGCATGGCCCCAGCAGAGGAGAATGGCTGAGGAGGCCTCACCTTGCCCAGTACTGAGACTCCTACAGAGGCTCAGTGATGGAGGCCATGCGGCAGTGGTGGGACACAGATCGATGGAGCAGGGCAGAGAACCCGGAAGCATTACATTACACAATTGGATTACACTCTAGGGGGTGTCACAGCAAGTGGATGTCCACATGCTAACAAAAAGCTTCCACATCAATCTCTCAGCCTGCCGAAGGTTAACCCATGGCCAGGCACGGTGGCGCGCATCTGTATCCCCAGCACTCTCAGCTCTCAGAGCTGTGTAGGTGCAAGGACAGGCACAGGCCAAGGCCAATTCGTGGTTTCCAGGAGTCGGGCCAAACAGGGCGGGGGGGGGGGGGGGGCGGTCACGGGGAGAGGGTTACGTATGGTTAGAAAAGGACACGAGGGAGTCTTCTTGTGTTGCGATAACTATGGTCAATGTTACTATGGATATGCAAACCTCAAAGTGTCCACCAATGTGACAAAACTATGGAATTAAACACATAAATGAGCACAAGTAAAACTGAGAAAAATCTCAATTCACAGCAGAGGGTTATATTCACATCCTGGTGGTGATTTTCTTACTATGGTTTTGCAAGATGCTTACTGTGGGGGAAACTGGGTCATGGGTCCAGGGGATCTCTCTGTAGCAGCACAGGGATCCCCAGGAAGGCCGAACCAACCAACCAGCCAACCAAGCAAAGGCAGGAAAGGACACAGGGACAGACACCCTCAGGCATGCCCCCTCACAAGCTCCTAGCTATCTGGATGGGCAGCAGACAACTTTCCTAAGGGAAGAAAGAAGAATTTTCCTCCCCACTCCCAACTACAGAGGCAAAGCCAAACCTTCTGAGCTGGAGCACATTTGGAGCACTGGCACAGGGGGTGACAGAATTCAAGATCCACCGCACTGACAGCATCTTCCACTTCGTCCAGGTCCTCTTCTGTCCACTCCAACAGGTACCGCACCTAGTGAGGGAGAGTAAGGAGAAACAGCTGAAGGTCACCCTCAACATCTTCACTGGCTTGGGTGCCACACACACCCCTCAGCTGCTCCCACACTGAGGCCTGTACTTCGCAGTTTATAAATGGCTCCTGCTCCCTGCCAGACGCATCTGCCCAGACCCTTATAAATTCCTTGAATAAAAATTAACTCAAAGCCAGGCACAGATGGCAGAGAACAAAGCCTCTGAATGCATTTCTAGGTCCGGTTCAAAGTGTTGTAAGCCAGTACATTACTGCAGGGAGGGACAGTGTTTTGGGAGGACTCCTACTGGTCTCAACCTTCAGCGTACAGGCCCCTTCCACAACCGATAATGAATGCTCTCCAAGCTGCTAGGCAGGTAACTATGGGCCTCAGTGTCACGGGCCTTGGGCAGCTCCTCTTGGAGACAGAAAATAAGCAGGATAAGAGCCTGCTGGGCAGAGGGCCTGGGCAGGGGGCTGGACTGCAGTCAAATGTGAGGTCAGTCTGAGGAAGGCACGGGGCCCTGGGGCAGCGGCCCCTGTCCATCACCTGCCACTGATGTGGCACAGATGTGCCAGAACACACGGCAGTCACAGCACTTCTCCATCTGGGCTATGCTGAGCTCACCCCAACACCCTCCTCCGTTTCCACAAAGGACTCTGGGTGCTCCTGGGCTGGTCTCAGACTTGGCCACACATTGACACTTGTGTGCCCCAGAGGCTCTCTGTGTCACTCTCATAGACCTGTGGAGCTCTGTGCAGATTCTGCAAACCAGAGGTGGGAATCGGATTCCCAGCAATTTCTGTTATCATCTCAGGTTACTTGGTGAAAAACAGTCTTGAAAGGGGCTGAAGAGATAGCTTAGTAGAATAAGTACTTGCCTGGCAAGCACAAGGGCCTGAGTTCAATCCCTGGTTCCGCAAAAAAAACAAAGCAGTCTTGAAACACACACATCACTGTGAAGCTCTGAGGAGAGGACTCACTCGGTGCTTCTAAGCGGGCAAGTGCTTAATGTGCTACTCCATTAAAGCACCAGGCAGAGGCTGGCCATGGTGGTGCACACCTGAGATCCTAACACTTTCTGAGGCTGAAGCAGCCTGGGCAGCTTAGTGAGACTCTGTCTCAAAATACAAAATAAAAAGGGCTGGGGATGCAGCTCAGTGTGAAGGCCCCGGGTTCCATTCCCTTTTAGGAAGCCAAAGGAATGCTGGAGAAACTGCCCTTAGGAATCTCCTGAAACCTATATTGGCTGTCCTCCGATCCCATCAGATATGCCCTGTGCTTCAGCAGTGGCGGGAGCAGATGCCCACCTGCAAGTCAGAGCCCAGAGCAGCCAGAACCCTGCTTGTGACTCTCGAAGCACCACGCCTCAGGCTTCAGACCTCAGCCCCAGCTCAAGAGCCAGAGCCACCTCCAACTGCAGCCCTGTCAGGGCTCTGGGCCAGCCTTGGCCTCTGCCATCTCCTCCTCTTCGCATGACCCACCACGGCGCATGGTCTGGTACTGCCTGCACCTCAGCAGCCCTAGAGCAGGCATGCCTTCATCCTGGGCCTCCTTATTCGTGTGGAAAATATAACACTGCTGTTACCAGACGATGCTGCACACACCGCCTCACTTGACGGAGACTGAGCCAAGAACCCAGGGCTGGAGACTGGCAGTGGGAACATAGGGGAAGCTACTTTAGGCCGAGCACTAGCTTCTTATACTCACCATCTCCAGGTCTCCATCGGCAACTGCTCTTAATAGTTTTTCTACCTTAATAAAAGGAAAAAGGAGCATTAAGAAATGATTTTATAAGAAGTAGCCTTTGTCTTCTGGTGTGTTTAACGGCTTATTTAACACCTTTCAAACATATCCCTAAAACTGCTCCAAAAGAGCATCCTAGGAAAAATCCACTGTCATTTAGAGCACATAAAAACATAACTATTAGTTACACATGGTAGCATACAATGACAGTCCCAGCACTCAGAAGGCTGAGGCAGGAGGATCTCAAATGTAGGCCAGCCTTAACTTCATTGTGAGACATGTCTCCGAAAAGGACCCAAACAAAACCATCAAAGCTCTTAATTACTGGTCTGTAGAAAGGTGAGACAATGGTGACTGTGGTGTACACTGCTTTTTAGGAAGCCATGTGCCCTATGACTCAGAACTGCATGTACTTCGCTCTCAGAAACTGCTAGCTGAGGGCGCAGAGGACCTTCCTGAGGATTCCAGGCCTCTGCTCCTTGTGGACCAGGGCTCCTGGCTTTCTTTGTGGTTGCTCTGCACAGATTAAGCCTGCTGGCCACCAAGAACAGGGCATGGCTTGGGTCTTGAGGATGCGAAGTGTAGTCACTG
Source organism: Capromys pilorides (assembly GCA_004027915.1). Taxonomy (NCBI): domain Eukaryota; kingdom Metazoa; phylum Chordata; class Mammalia; order Rodentia; family Capromyidae; genus Capromys; species Capromys pilorides. Next base: position 8,018 of record PVKN010026698.1, on the reverse strand, counting down.
CTTACCGAGGTCCTCTAAGCAGTTGGGGTGGCCTGCATCAGGTTATTAGTGGGGATGCTCATGGCTGCAGGCTGGGGAACATAGAATGTGCTTTGCCAAAGGTCTGAAAGCAAGGGGCTGGCAGGCAGCTCTGCTTGCATTTTCCCTACAATAGGCGCTCTCTGCCTCTGCCTTTTTCTCCTGTTCTCACACACAGCTTGCCAAGCTGCTGAGGCAGGACCCTGCGAGGGCCCACAACTGAAAAGCAACAGAGAGCACAGCCGGGTCTTCAGCAAGGCACTGATCTTGGCTGCAGCAGAAGCGCTGCCCCACTGACGGGTGAGCAGGCCCACGGGCACCTCCCCAGCTCATGGATTTTGTGTCTGCAATACTAGGAATTGAGGCCAGCACCTCTGCACTGAGATATGACCTCAGTGATCCCTGCCACTGTCTCCACCCCATTTTTTTTTTTTTTTTGATAGGGTCTCCTTAAGTCACTAAGTGGCCCAAGCTGGTCTCAACTGTGCAACCCTCCTGCCTCAGCCTCACAGAGGGCTCTGATTCCAGGAATGCACCACCATACCCAGCTCAGGCTATGGCACTTTAACTGGCCACCAGAACTCCAAAGCTGCCAGCTCCTCCTCACTTCTCCCACCAGACAGGCTCACCTCTCTGTAGTCCTTCTTGGACTCCTCTTGTCTAGAGCTCACTGACACAGAGGAGAAGCTGGAGGTGGAGGAGCCCTGGCTGATGGAATCCACAGAGTGTTGAGGGGACAGAGCAGGGGCCTGCAGGAAATGAGCCCAGGCAAGAGAAGGGACATGAGCACAGAGACACATCAGGACCACAGAGGGGCCTGGAGCTCCGATCTCCCCAGCTAGCGCCACCTAGCTGACTCACCTCAGAAGGTTTCAGCCTCCTTTCAATGGACGGATGATGGGCTTCGATAATAGACAAGATCTAGGAGGACACAAGAGCCATGAAAAGCAGTGAGTGACATGGAGGGTAACAAAGGATGTCACCCACAGACTCTCTGCCCCCTCATCCCCATAAAATGCCAGCACAGCAAGAACCTGCGGTCCTGCAGCCCAGACAGGCCCTCAGACAGGTGGCATACCAAGGCCTGCCTGGTGCAGTGGGAATGCAGTCAGCATCACACCTGACAGTCAGAGCTTCCAGCCCTTGGGCTGCACGCTCCTGTCCATCAGCAAGGCAGAGCTTTGTACACAGGGCCTCAAAGCTCCTGGTGTCAAGCAGAGAAAGCCCGTAATCAGGCCAAGAGGGCAGCCTGCTCTTTCCTCTGCAGCTCTCCCTGCAGAGAGGCCTCTGCACAGCCTCAGTGACAGAGGATGCCCCTGCTGTGGGGCCTCAACATCGGCCCAGGACAGCACAGCTCAGTCTGCTCAGCTGCTTCAACTCGGGACCTTATGTATGTTCAGCACAGCACAGCTGAGGCTGCTGGAGCCAGGAACAAGGGTTCAACCCTTTCAAACCAATGTTCCTGCAGACTTAATGCAGTGATGAATAATGGGAGAGGGCTTGCTGCTAAAGGCAACATATCCAGCACAGACTGGGGGCGTGGCTCTGTGGGGGCACTGCTCCAGATGCATCAGGTTGTCACTCTGGAATATGCATGGCTTTGTCTATGTCAAACTCAATAAAGTGATTTAAAAATAGATGAAGGACTGGGGAGATAGCTAGGCTATCTAAGTGCCTGCCTTGCAGGCTCAAGGACTTGAGTTCAATCCCTGGTACTGCCTGGTATACCATGTGGGGCCTATGCTAAGCTAGCCATCAAAACTGGGCGTGGTGACACATGCCTGTAACCCCAGTGCTGAGGAGGCTAAAAACAGGAGGATCACTACAAGTCTCAGCTCTGTAGAGAAACCCTGTACCAAATAAATAAATAAAAGATTTTTTAAAAAACAGATGAAAATTGTGCTACTCCCAGAATAAGATGTGAATAAGGTAAAGGAGGGGCCAGAGAGATAGCTCAGGGGTGCAAGTGCCTGGCCGGCAAGTGCAAGGTCCTGAGTTTGATCCCTGGTTCCACAAAAAAAAAAAAAAAAAGGTAAAGGAACTCCCTGAATTGGTAATAATCAGAGTGAGCCAGTAAAACATCAAAAGGCAGAAAGTTGGGCCTATGTACAGGGAGACATTGGAGCCCTGTTCTAGAACAGTCCCTTCCACGAGCCACGAATCCCCAGAGAGGGCAGCAAGCAGCTCTGGCTTCCCCTGGCAAACCCCAATCTGCTGCTCCTGGAGTGCCCCTCCCACCAGGGTGGTGCTGGGTGGGACATAAGGAACTGGTCTCCTGAAGCTGTTTTCTTTCCCACCCACTCATGAGCAACAGACACTTTCATACAGGCTGCCAAAATCATGTTTCCAGAAGTCATTACCAGAAAAAGGTATGCGAGGAGCCGGCCAGATAGCTCAGTGGACTAAAGCACCTGCTTAGACAGAGCACAACAGCCGGGGTTCAATCCCCAGTTTGCCCTGCAGGCCCTGCCCTGGGGGTGTGCTGAGATGACTGGGTGTGGTGGCACATGCCTGTAATCCCAGCTCTTGGGAGGCTGAACACAAATGGGTCATTACAAGTCCGATCTGTGTAGTGAGACCCTATAGGCCCTGTACTAAATACAAAAAGAAAAAGAAAAAGGTGTATGAACTTACTACACATCACTGATGGAAGAAACTATACCCAGTGAGGCTCAACCCTGGCCAAATGACAATAAAGCTTCTAGTCAGGAATGCTGACACATTCCTATAGTCTCAGCACTCAGGAGGCTGAGGCAAAGAGATCACTGTAAGTTTAATACCAGCCTGGGCTACACAGTGAAGTGAACGCTAGCTGGTACTACACACAGTGGGACCCTTTCTCAAAAAACCCAGAAAAGAAAGCTTCTAGAAGCTGCAGATGAGGTGATTGTAGACAGAGCTAGGACACGTGCTGCTTTCATTCCTGCATCCCCATCTCTGCTCCAATCACCCTGGGTCCCACTGTTACCTAGTCCATTGCTGGGAAGAAGTCCACAGTATTCAGAGGCCAGGACTAGCTCCTAGCACAATACTTAGAAAAACTGCTAGTACAATTGAGAAATAATCTAAATAAATAAACCCATTAACAATGTCCCAAGGTGGCAGAGGGGGTGCAGGCCAAGGGACATTTGCCTAGCGAGGCCGATCTACAGACTCTGATTTTTTAGTCATATGCTGCTCAGAGATGAGAAGAGATACCTTTGAATTTAATGCGCACTTGAGTGGGGTCTCCTTAAGCCTGTTCTGGACCTCCGTGGGAGCGCCGTTCTGTAGCAGTGTCTCGATTATGCCTTGGTAACCCCAGCGTGCAGCAATGTGAAGAGGCGTGTCTCCTTTCTCATTGCCGATATCCAGCCTGCAGGATTGCACGTCATAGTAGACCAAAGCCTTCACGCACTGCGAGGAAATGGGAAGGCAGCGCTCTTTAGTAACATGCCACGCCCAGGCAACAAGGCTCCACCCTGTGCAGCTTCCCCAGAGGCCTATGCACCAAGCTGAAGTGCAGCAGCAGGATCTGTGTTACCCCAGCAGGATGCTGTGCTGTTTTTAAAAGAACAGAAGCACTCATCGGAAAGAAACAGCTCACTGAAAATGTGGGTTTCTAAGCAGAAGCCAGAGTCACTACAGCAAGCCTGAGACTGCTGTGCTTTAAAGGTCTGCATGCAAGATTGTCCCTTGGCCTGCAGTGGTCCTCAGACCCTGGATGTGGGGAGGGATCTGTAGTTCTTCAACTGACAAGATGCAGGCTTCGAGCAGCCTGAACAATTTGTACCACGATGCAGTTTATGCTGAACGTGCTGCTTTCCCCAGGGTATGGAATTCTGGGCCAGGAGATGCTCAGAGGACCAGCTGTCAGTAGGTCTCGGACACCAACTCCCTAACAAGCTTCCTTGGGAGATGACACTTAGTGTGTGTTGTCACAGCTTCCTTCTGCAGGAATAAAGCACATCTTGTGGGACTCCAGAGAGAGAAGTTAAAACTGGTTAAAGCTGTGCTCTGGCTTCCTCCAGACTTCATTCCTGTGCCTTTTCCCTTGGAGATTTTGCTATGTCCTTTCACTGGGATAAACACAGCTGCAACTCACACAACTATACTGGGAGTGTTCCTTGCAACTGTTGAACCTGTATGTGGGCTTGAAGACCCCTGACTCAGTCCACTTGGATCGCTGTGTCAGCCAGGTGAGATCTATGCTAACGACTCCAGGATTCTGATGACACGGGATGAAGGTGGGGAAGCATGTTGCACAAAATGTACAGGGTGTGGTCTCATTTTTGAACATTAATCCCAAACCCAGGCACAAGTTTACTCATGCATTTACCTATTTTTGTACAATTCCTAGGGGCAGTAGAAGAGAATAGACAGCAAAAAATAACTCAAGCATAATAAAATAGTAAGCAGAAATGGAAATTGTAAAATTCCTAGATGTTACTTATAAAATGGAAAATTTGAATATGCGTCAAGTTAAGAACCAGATGGTAGTGAAATGAGTGAAAATGATTTAATTCTAGGGTAAGCTAGTGGGCAGTTAAGCTTTAGTTTCTGTTACTTCAATAAAGCATTTGTAATACATTAAGTTTTTAAAATTAAAAATATTGCACACTCCATGTTCCAATAATTATCAACATGAAGTTCTCATTTCCCTAGGAGTGATGGAGGTGGAAGGTATCACTTACATCCTCGTGCCCGTAGGTGCAGGCCAGATGCAGCGGGGTGTTGCCATTGTTGTCTTGTACCTCGGCGCTGGCCTTGTAGTGCAGCAGTAGCAGCTGGCAGCAGAGAGAAGACAATGGGTGAGCCCAGAAGGCACTGGAAATGCATCCTTTTGTCAGTCTCATGGGCAAAGGTCATTTGTTCCCACCTTGAATCATAATTTATATAGATTGGGCATTCCAATCCAAAAATCCCAACTCCAAGACACTCCATAATCTGAAACTTTTTTTAGACAGAGGGGTGGTATAGGGGTGACAGAATCCAGGGCCTTGTGCATGCTAGACAGTGCTCTACCACTAAGCTACAGCCACATCTCCCAAAATCTGAAACTCTCTAAATGCCAACACACCACCACAAATGGAAAATTCCATGCCTGATTGCATGTGGTGAGTAAAAGACAAAACATGGGTATGCTTAAAATACTGTATAAGACTGTCTTCTGGCATGTGGGTAAGGTACTGAAAAGGCATAAATGAAGCCCCACATACTGGCACATGCTTGTAATCCCAAGACCCTAGGAGCCTGAGGGAGGAGGTTCACAAGTTTAAACCTAGCTGGACATGGTAGTAACTTAGTGAGAACCTGTCGAAAGAAAGAAAGAAAGAAAGAAAGAAAGAAAGAAAGAAAGAAAGAAAGAAAGAAAGAAAGAACGAACGAACGAACGAACGAACTGGGGATATAGCTCAGGAGCAAAAGCAAAAGTGAGTTGTGATATTATAGCTCAGGGTAAAGGCCCCGGCTTCAATCCCCAGGGCTACAAGGAAACAGAAATGAAGGAGGAGCAGAGGAAGGGGAAAAGGTAGATCAAAATGATTGAGCTATGTTATCGATGTACCAATTCCTCAAAACAAATGTAAGTATCATATACTGCAAGCATACACCAACGTGAATAATTTTTTTTAAAAAGACACATAAATGAATTCTGAATTTGTGTTTGGTTTCCATTCCCAAAATATCTCATTATGTACGTGCCAATATTCCAAAGCTTAAACGTAAACCGAACTCTCTTTCAAGCATTTAGGGTAAGGGATACTCAATCTCTACTACTATTAAACCTATACCACTGCCCTTAACCCTGTGAAAAAGTTTAGAGATTAAAGAAAACCACCTCCATCCTCGCCCTCTCTCTTCCCCTGGATGATCAGAAGTTTTATGTCTCAACCTGCGGCCTGGTTCAGTAGACCCAGGCAGGTTCCACAACTCTATTCCCACCACCCTGCCTATGTGGCCAGAGGAGACACATGGAGACACTGCCCACAGCAGCAGAGCCACGGCACAGGGTGAGCTCCCAAGGCCCCCCACTCACCGTCACGCTCTGGTAGCCCCTCTGACATGCCAGGTGGAGCGGAGTGGAGCCGTGATAGTCCGTAGCATTCACCACAGCACCCCTGGACACCAGGAGGTCGATGAGGGAAGCCTGTCCTGCAGGGTGGAGAAGGAAGGAGAAAGAGGAGCTTCCCACAGCTGATGCGAAGCCATAGAGCACCTTGCCACCTCTTAGGCCCTGGCAACAGACACACCAAGAGGTCTGCTTGCTACTGGAGAGGAGACAGGGCAAACGTCAAGTCAGGCTCTACGTACTCAGAAAACACTTAAGGGTGGGAGTCCACCTCTCAGCAATCAAAGCCAGTGGAAAAGAGCCTCAGACAGCCACAGAACATTCCATGGCTCATCACTTTATAGGGTGGAACACTATGCAGCCACTAAATGTCAACAATGAGAGGCGCTCGGATACACTGACAAGTGAAAAGTAGCACAGTCCAGAGCAAAAGGAGCACTGCAACATAAATGGATTTTAAAATTCATTTCAAAATTGATACATTTCTGTATCAAAAGGATGCAGAAATTTCAGATGCTCAGAAATTAAATTTTGGGTTTTCTACAATTGCGTACTGTTAAAACATTTTTAAACCAGACATGATGGCATGCACCTGTAATCCCAGGAGTTAGGAAGCTGAGGCAAAAAGATCACTATATGTCTGAGACCAGTCTGAACGACATGGTGTATTCAAGACCTGTCTGAACTAAACAGTGAGACTCAATCTAAAAAACGATAACAACATGCAAAACTACGCACATTTTTGAGGGGGTGGGGAATGGGAGCTCGTTATGTTTTGCCTAGGTTGACCTTGAATTCATGATTCTCCTGACTCAGCCTCCCAAGCAACTGAGATAGGTACACAGTACCGTGCTTGGCTCAAAATTATTTTTTAAAGGCAGAGTGAGAAGAACCCCAAATTGATAATTCTGAGACCATTCTCATAGCTGGATTCCAGCCACTTCTCACTGGCCTCACAGACCCAGGGCCATGTCTGCAAGGGGAGAACCACACGGACATGCTTTTCTGGCACAAAAAGCCACATGACAGCCACAGAGGTCGCATGGCAGCTATCAAGGTCTGTGGAACATTCACTGCTCTTCCCTGGCCGGCCCTGGGTGCACCACTCAGTGCCCTGCACCACCTTGTGAGCCAAGTCTATGCTGGGCCACCTCGCTTGGCACTATCCTTTTTACCACAGGCGCCAGACCAAGGCCACATACCACAGAGAGCAGCCACATGCAGAGGTGTGTGCCCCCGGTCATCTCTGGAGAAGGGAGTGACAATGGACGGATCATTCAACCTCCTAGGATGAAGAAAACAAAGGAAAGCACATCACTGGAATGGCCTGGAAAAGCCTCTCTTGGACCAGGCCATCATGTCAACCTTCAGGAATCAGAAAACACATCTCAGAATGCGTCCCAGGGACCATGCAGTCCCTGCTCAGAGTCCTACGGGAGAGGAGCTAAGGCCTAGAGCTCCTGTGTCCTTTGGCCTGTTGGGCCTCAGCACCTGGCAAACCAAAAGCATTAGCGGAAGAAACTCACACTGCCCCCCTGTAAACTCCCTTTGAAGCTGGGGCAGAGGCAGCTCCTGCAGCACCAGCCCAGTAGCGTGTAGATGTCTTCCCAGCCTCTGGCTCACCTGGCTGTCCCAAGGAGCAGATGCCACAGGTGACAGCAGAGGCAGAGAAGGCCCCTCTCATAAATGCACAGAAGATAGGAGGAAAGCCCCCCCAACCCCCAGTAGCCACGTCTTCTCCCTGAAACACAGCTTCCTCTCACCCAGAGACCAGCTTCTCGCAGTCGTCACAGAAGCACAGTGGGTGGCACATCTTTTGGACGGCATCTTTGTCATGGTCTTCTTGGCTCAGAAGTCTTTCCACTTCCTTCTGGTCACCGGATGCGATGTGCTACAAAAGATAAGATCCCCGGCTCTATCAATGGTAAGAATCATTTGCTCCTGGAGGTGT
>PVKN010026697.1:0-13755 GCA_004027915.1 Capromys pilorides | reverse complement strand
ACTGCCCTCTGTTTTGATTATGTGGCTTTTATTTTTTTATGACAGCACATGGTTGAATTTCCATAGCAAATACAATATTCTTGCATGTGGACTCCAATATATGCGGACGTGCTGAAGATTGGAAGAACATTTCAAAGCCTAAGTTATTATTCAACTTTGGGACAGTGCTTTCCTCAGATTACTTTGGGCCGAGAAAGTCTGTGGATAACGTAGAAGTTAAACAAAGGAACTATAAAAGCCACATAATCAAAACAGAGGGCAGTTTGATGTTTAACTACATGGTGGGACAGTCAGTAGAGAAGGAAGCCAAAGTCAACACTGCATGTTATTATTAATAGCAATTTTGCAACTTGGTAGTACTTGTTAGTTTATAAAATTGAAATTATTTCTTTAATCTTATTGCAGCTATGAGGCTTAATTTCTCAAGATCATCTGACAGTTTAACTGGAGAGTTGGCATCCATAATGACATCTTGAAGGTTCAAGACCATAATGCTTTGCAGGAAACCTTTCTATCAATCTATTTATCTATCATCTGTCTACTCATCCTCCTCTCCCTCCCATTCTGCTCCCCTCCCCCCCTTTCCTCCTACTTTCTCTTCTCCCTCTCCTTTTTCTTGTGTTTCTTCTTCTCCTTTTTCTTGAGCTTCCACTTCCCCTCTCTGTCTGTCCATCCATCTGTCTGTCTGTCTGTCCAAATCTCCCTCTCTCTCTCTCTCTCTCTCTCTCTCTCTCTTTCTCTTTCTCTCTCTCTCTCTCTGTGAATGAGTCTCTCACACGACCCCCTTGAGCACCTTCTCTAGGAAAGATTTCCTAAGTTAACAAAGATAGTAAGGTGGAGGGGACCAGAACCTCCAGACATCTGTCCTTGTAGCTTGAGCTATCAACCCTCTGCACAGCTTAATTTAGTGGTCTTTCTGTGCATTTGGGAGTTGGTGAATATGGGGCAACTGTGCCATTGATATAGCTGATTCTTGGTGCTTGGGGAAGAGATCAGATGATATTTTAAGTGTCTTTATCTATACATAATATCTGTGCACACATTCAACACTCATCTACATATAATAGAACTATTTGTGAAGCTAGCCTTCGCCCAAGGAAGACATGTTATAAGATAACTATGATCATAATTCAAGTCTAGTCTACTTTCCTGTGCGAGTTGTGATTCACAGTTGGTAGGATATTCTTGTGCCTTACAATTTGTTATGGGTGCACCACTTTCGAAGTGAGTGGAGGGAGGCTTTCCAGAAAGGGCAAGTCCTTGCCATACTGGGAGAACCCTGAGGTAGCCACTGCAAGGTGATTTAGGGCGTTGGGCAATGAGAGAATCTCTTCCAACTCCTCACAGCAAGAAGAGATATTGCTATCTCCAGACACGATCCCATTTTTAGTCCTTACATGTAATTCTTTCCACGTTATTTCTTCCGGGGCTCAGGTTGCAGTATGAGGCCCCCTGGTGGCCAGAGATAACTCGTGAGTGGTTGGGCAGGGGGGTTAGGTCTGGTTGAAGGTACAAAGGTACTAAATACCTAGACCCAGTGCTTATACTAGAGGAGGTGTACTGTGACCATCTATTTGGGGCAGCTCTCAGTGGGAGGACCTGGGTCCTCAACACCAAAAAGTAGAAAAAATCCGCAGCAAGCACCCAGTGACACTTTCTGAGTTTTCATGCTTGAGTTCACATAGCGCCTCAATTGTTACATACATGTTTTGCTCCTTATTAGACACAACGTTAGGTATCGCATTAGAGTGACTGAGAAAACCACGGCCCGCTTCTGAGGAACTTTGGAAGTGGGATGAACTGTCTTGCCACCCACCTCAGCAGCAAGGAGTGGCACTCTCAGGGAATAGAGAGCCAATGACCAGTGTCAGAGCAGTTGTTTAGATAAAGGTGAGGGGGGGCTTCTAGGAGGAGGGGGCCTTGGCGCTAAGTGGTGATGTGAAGCAGGACTGGAGTGGGTTGAGGTGGAGGAGAGGATGGCTCTGTTGTCATCACTGGGCGGGAAAAGAAAGCTCGTGGTGGAGGCAAAGGCAGGAGAACCAGAGCCTTTTCAAGAATGGCAAATAGTCTGGCTAACTGAGTAGGAACTTTGGGAGAGAGAGAGAGAGCGTAAGCTGATCTGTCTGTTTGGAGCAGAGTGGAGAACGCTGAGAGATTTCCTCAGACAGCAGCAGGGAGGCCGGCTCTCTTGAGGCAGAAAGAGCTGTGTGAAACAGCCTTATCCACAGCCCAGAAGGAGCAGCACAGTTTCACTCTTTTGCTTTGGCTAGGAGGAGCCTTGACTACCTCCAAAACCACTGAAGCATTTCCAGCTACCAAGACTATGCAAGCACCAGGAAGTCCCTGTGCCAGAGGGCTCCTGCCATGTTTAATTTAATTCTCCAGTGCAAATTCTGCATAGGATGCCTTTTAGGAACATGGCTCGGCTTTGCTGTTTTTTTGTTTTTTTAAAAATCAAGCTTTAAGTATTTGTGCCTATTTCTCTAGCTTAGTGTGGTTTAAATTCTGTCAATAAGGAATACTTAGGGTGGGAGTTATTCCTTACTGTGGGACCGTTCTCTGTCCACAGAAAAATTGGAGCAGTGGCCTTATTTACAAGGTTTGAAACTAAGTAGAAAGAATCTGGTGAAAACCACACAATGCCCGGCATACAGCTGGTGCCCTAAGATCTGTGTTAAGCAAATAATCAATGACTCCTTTAGGAATAATGCAACTCACACTTAATAGAACAGTGTAACATTTCTGATTCCAGGCCTTGATTTCCTAAATATACGGCACAGAAATGCTTAGCATATAATAAGGATAATAGTACTACATTTCGAAAATAATGAGAATTTTTTACAAATCTTCTAATATAGGTAAGAAGTGACACATGCATTTGAGAAAAATAGTAAATATTTTCTAAACGAAAAGAAGATGGACAATTTGAGACTGAAACAAAAGTAAAACAGAAATAACTATTTAAAATTTTAGCAGCAATGAGTATTTATTATTTAGAATAAAATGTACATTGAACTTTTATATAAAAACCATCAAAAGTGCTATACAGGATTATATTAATATTAATTTAACCCCCCCATCATCTTTTAGCTATACTTTTTATTTTACTTCTGTCATTACCTCAAACTGTTCAGTGTTACAATATAAAAAAATATTAGTTTATTTTTCAAGGTAAAGTACCACCAGGGATGAGTTACTGAAAGGGAAAAATAAAAATGGAACACCAGAGGACCAACATACAGAAAAACATGGCCTCCGAACCTCCTAAGTGTATGTGAAAGTCCAAAGCAATGTAGATCTTCAGCAAAACTCGTTTTCTAATACATCTTAAAGAATGTAGGCCATCTCCTCAGGAGGTAGGAGGCCATTGTGCTGGGGTTATCTAATTATTTTCCCATCATCCCTCTGCTGCCTTCCAAAGTGATTCGAAGGCGGTCTAACGCTATACATCTCCTCCGCTCTTTACTCAACATGTTTAATGTACAGAGAAAGCTGTTTCTTTTGTCTTAGTAAATAGCCCTTAGGAAAAAGTTTGTCTTAAAGAAGTCATTCACAAAGCAAACAGGTCATTCCACACAGACAGGACTCCAACCAGCCTCCTCCTCCAACCCACCTCCATCTCTCCAGTCTGCCCCAACGCCAGGTTCAGTCTCTCTCTCACTGGTTCCGGATGAATGGACTGTCCAAGTCAGAGCAAGATTTTCCTGCCCCACAGCCCATTTGGTCTCCTTCAGTCTTAAGCAAACAAGCTTCTCTGATTGGCCACCAGAGCCGTCTGGCTCTCCCGCCGCTTGGCTTTCTTTCTCCTTTGTCTTACCTTCCAGCACAAGGCACTGGAGGCTAACAGGAACAGTCCTGAGGAGAGAAGAACCAGGCCCAAGATGGAGATAATGGAGCCGTGGGAGTTGAAGCTGTAAGCCACCGCAGTGACCACTATCCCAGTGATGAAGACCACCACGGCAAAGGGGATGATGCAGCGGTAGCAGGAGAGTTCCGCACCCCCTGTGGCAGCCATCAGTTGAACCTCACTGACCAGGGGGACTGTGGTGACTACCACTTCCCTCTTGGGGTTTTTCTCCATTGGCACTGGTGACAGAGACTTAGGGGCACCTGGGCTCTCTTTCACAGGCTCGTCAGTCATGTTTCCGGTGGTTCTGCCTAGCTGGGTTCACAGCCTAGAGCTCCAGGGTCTCACCAGGGTAGAAGCTGTGGAAAAGACAGGAAACAGAATCACCTAACTTCATCAGAGGATGCCCTGCCCACAGAAGTCATTAGAAGCCCCTCCTTGCCTGGAGGGTCCATGCCTGTGAAAATCAACTTCTCTATTATCAAAGGGATTGCATTCCTTAGGCACTGGAGCACAAAAAGCAAGATGAAGCAGATACACCTGCAAAGTGGAAGATGCTCAAAGCAGGAAGACTTCTCTATGTTTTCATAGTCTCTGACAGTCCACACATTTTTTCTATATGATTTTTCATTTTGTTTATTACTTGTCTTTTTCCTAAACCCAGAGAAGCCTGGATCTGAATCCAAAGACGGCCTCGCTGAAGAGGACAGTGCGTTATAAAATAGTTCACTCCATAACTCATAGCAATTTAAACTCTGCCAATTTTGCCGGGCATAACACACATTCTTTCCAAACTCTCACCCATTCACTGCGCTCGGAACCGCTGTCAGGACCAGTAGCCAGCGTACACACGATGCTGTCCTGCGTCACCTGACTGCCAGTGAGTATCTACTGTGTCACTACTCCATACCAGGCAGCCTGTGCTTCAGCCTTTGAATTCCCTCCCCTCTTGGCAGTCAGGCAGTTCAGCCAAATGAAAAACAGTCAATGAGGTAAGGATTTGTAATAAAAAATGTGGCAACATCCTCTCCTCCATCTGAAAAGGGTGTGGGGGGACCAACCCAAGCAATTTCGTGGGGTATGATTTTGTGTTTATGTTTCAGGTTAACAATAAACTTAACTCTTAGCTTTCAGTTTACAAATTCTGTCACAAACTCAGCAGGGAATTTTGATTTATGCACATGAGTTGGTCATGTTTAAACAAGTATGCTGGATAGTAAAAATTGACGTTTTTTTCTTTCCCCATGTGCTTATGCACGAAATTCGCCCCTTTCTAAATATTTTGAACCTGAGAACTTCAGGAGAAAAGTTGATTGAAAGCATCTGGCTATAATGGTCCCAGGAGAAATTGGTGAAGCATTTTGTCTCTGATCACACATGTGAAGTCCCCGTCTTGCATCCTAGAGAAACTGCATCGTCACAGTGACCCAGAGTTTACAGGAAGACACCAGAGGTGTCCTTAATGAGATTAATGCATTGAATATATTAAGCATCAAATGAAAATTATACAACCCTCAATCAATCTTCACTGGTTCTTTCCAGCTTTGGGAAGTTCAAATACCACTCCCTGCAGCAAAGAAACTGTCAGAGCTGCCTGTCTGTTTGTAAGCGCTATCGCCAGATTAAATCACTATTCAATGACAGCATAAATTTTACTTAGGCCAGTTAGAGAATATTGCATATCATTTCTGGAGACTAAGAAAAAAGAAAACAGTTTCTTCCCAAAGCTGCAGTTGTGCTAACCTGCAAATATCTGTCCCAAACGACTTCCACCTACCTCAGAGGGAGGCTGTCCATTCCCAGGGAAGCCCCTGGACGAGGGAGGCTCCACTCCAGTTGTGTGCCTTCCCTTAATATCTGAGAAAAAAAGAGCCTGCCATAGCAGTGTGGTCAGGAAAATGACGGGCCAGGCCAGGATTTCTTCTGGGGAAAAGAAGAAAAAAAAAATGTAAAAGTGCTTTGCTGTAGGTCTGGTTTTGAATCGTGGAGATTGTTCTGGTTTCAGCCTACCTCTGCTCCTAAATGAGCTTGTCCTTCCCTCCCTCTTGCTTTATTCCCTCCCCCTCAGGCCAGTCCCTCCCTAGCACCCCACCCCTTAATTCTCTTCCTGGCCAGCAGATTCCGAGTTCCATCTTCCCCCTGCTCTGCCCGGTGACACGATAAGCAGGATCATTTCTAGAGTCCCCGGAGACAGACACTAGCCTGTACTTTGACTTCTCCTGCGGCATTTATGAAGTGGGCTGCTAGGAATTAGTCATTCTTTCCCTAGCCAACCTCCAGATCTTCCTCCCACCCAGCAGGCAGTTTCAGAAGAGAATCCCAGAGTCAGCCATGCAGACCCAGCAGAGGGGACAGAGTTGCAGGAGGGACAGATGCTCCAGGGAGGCGCAGAAACAGCGGTGACATCGATGAGCAGCTGAAATCAGCCGAGACATCGGCAAAAATCCACATTCCTAGGTCTGGTCTGTGTGATCCTCGAGAGCCTACCACTCACCCCACCCTCCTTTGATGTTAATTCCTTTAGGAATGGGTTGGGAAAGGCTAATGCTTGTAGTGAAGGGGGGTGAAACACTCACCCCATTTAACTTAAATAAGATTGTTGGGTGAGCCAGGATGTAGCAACTTGGGCAGTTCTGAAGTCATTATCATCTTTGACAACATTTAAAGAGCACCTCCAATGGGCATGGTGTAATATTAAGAAATTCCACACACTGACGATCTTCATTAGTTTATAAGTGAGGAAGTGACGACTCAGAGACATTAAGGAGCCTGAGAAAGATCACCCAGGAAGAAAGAAAAGCTAGGTCTGGACTCCTCAGCCATGAATGTGTACATCAATGTTAAATGTATCCTGTACCATATGTAGTCTTGGTTGTTACTGTTTTCCTATCTTTGTTTCTGCTATTTTTATTCTTTAAAATAAAATAAAATTAAATTAAATTTTAAAAAACGTTAAATGTAACCTCTGGTTCAATAGGTCTAGGACAAGGTTCCCATCTATGCCTGTGCCTGGATGTCCCTTGGCCCAGTTGAAGGTGTGAAGTATTTTAAAACATTTGAGCATGTGATTCGACACCTCATGGTCTCTCAAACAGGAAAGCTACAAGTCTGCTCCAGGCTGGAGTTGTGGCTCAGAGAAGTTCAAGGCTCTGGGTTTGATCCTCAGTGCTACTACAAAGTTAAAAAAAAAAAAAAAAAAAAAAAATGAAAGAATTTATTCTGGCCACCATATAGGGACTAAAAGGGTTATGCTGTCTGAAGCTACTTGCAAATTTAAAGTAATTGAAATACATGAAGCCCCAGATCTTCTTTTGAAAAAAAAGAAAGAAAGAAATGGAGATAATACTGGGTGACTATGAGAACCTCCTCCTTGTGTTTCCATAGCTGAAAATTACTTGCTGTCTATTTTTGAAATCTGTACAAGTGTCACCAGGCCCTTCTAGTACACTGAACCTACAAATCCACTTGAAATCACTGGAGAGAATTTTTTCTTTTCTCTGGATTTGTCAAATTTCTTGAGTTGCTGGTGCAGGGCCAGGATGTTCTCAGACATCTCCGTCATACCCTACTCTTCCCAGCCTTGTCTAGGAATAATGTGCTGATATTGTCACAAACGGAAAAGGTTCTTGTCCCTGGAACAGAAGCCAGGAGAGGGCTTTTTCATTGCATAGCCCTTGGGGCCTGGCTGAGTGAGGAGTCCAGCTTGCTGAGGTCCCCATCAGTGTGGTTTTGAGACTTGGGGCCTAAGGGGAGAGACTCAGGCATCACGCATGGGGAGCGCATCACTGGGCCCTGAAGACCAGAGCCAAATGCACTTAGAACGAGTGCATTTCAGAACTTGCCAGAGCGTCCTGGGGGGTCTGGCAATGGGAGAAAAGGGGCTAAGCAATCTGTTCTTTTCTTTTGAGACAGAATCTCACTGTACAGGCTGTGCTGGCCTTGAACCACTGTGTAGCCCAGAGTAGCTCCAAACTCACTAACACACAATCTCCTGCCTTGGTGCCCCAAGTGCTGGTACTATAAGGGAGGCTATTTTTTTTTTTTTTGAAAGAAAGAGAGAGAGAGAGAGAGAGAGAGAAGAGAGAGTCCAAGCGCCACCTTCTACTGTTAAAGATCACCCTTTCCCTTGAGATAGGTTGTGCACACTCAGAAGGCTGAGGCAGGAGGATCACAAATGGGAAACCAACCCAGACAACTTAGAGAAACTTTGTCTCCATTAAAAATAATTTTAAAAAGTCGGCGATACAACGCAGCCGGCAGAGCGCCCCTGGCTCAGCCCCCGGCAGCCCCCCTCAGTCATGATTCTGTTACTAAAGCCCAAGTACAAGAAGCAGGCTTTTAGGGACTGGCGGCTCCTTCTTCAAAGTGAACCTAGGCTGATTCCTTACTGAGTGACAGTGAACGTGGCCGCGTCTGTCCGGGAAGCGCCAGCAGGTTCGCGGTCACTTCAGACACCAAGCTTGGACTTTCTCAGGCCCCAGGTGACCCCCTACTCCCCACCCTCCCTCTGCAAGGCCAGTGCCCGTCTGCCTAGATATGCAAAGACGCACTCCGGGACTCCAAGCAGAGAATCAATTGTCACTGACAAAATTCAATGAAATAGGAAACTTGGGGATCCCGCAGCAGTGATATCCGAAGCCCTGATGCCTTCCTTGGTAACTGCTTTAAGAGCTTTAAGGGCTTTGAGGGTGTTAAGAAACTTTACATCTCCCAGTGGAAACCCAGAGGGGTTCCTAGTGATCCTTGGCTAACGCCTGTCACTGTTTATTTTTCCTTGCACCCTGTCCCTGGGAAGGATTAAACACCCCAGGTATCCTAAACAGCCAAACGTCACCCTAAAGACAACCAGCCTGCATTTTCCCAGCCCGCTCTTTTCAGCAGAGAGAGAAAGTCTCCCCGGCTCTTTCTCTTTTTCTTTAGCTCGGGGTTGCAGGGGTCCCCACGAAGTTGGGAGAACTGTTTTGAGACCCTCCAATGCAGGCGTGATACCCACCCTCCCCTCCTCCAACCTCCGCCATCCTCCGCCTTCTGCCCTTCTCTCCTAGATCTTCCAAAGAGCAAGGGAAAGATCCTTACCTTTCTCCGCCAGAATGAGACTGAGACAGCTGCCAGCCCTTGCAGCCTGAGGGAGACACAGCCGGCACTAGGGACCGTAAACAAAGTACTCGGCGAGATTGAAATAGTACAATTTAAGGGACCGAGACGATTTGGTGAAAGGAAATCCTTTAAGTGCTGCTCTCTGAGCCGGTCATCTGTATTTTGTAAGAAGAGCATGAATTTAGGAAAGAACACACCCTCCTTTGTTTGTTCGCTTTATATCCTTATCCAGGCATTCATTTCCCAAGTTTGCCCCGTCCAAAACGCCCATTCTGTTCCCGCACATCTGTCATCTAGTGGGCCTACAATAAATAATGCCTTTTTAAGATTTTTTTTTTTTCCCCTATACTTTGGAGGTTGTGGGATTTGGAAAGCCTGAGAGGGTGAGAGGGGCTGTAAGACTGCATCATGCAAGCAGTAAGAGAAGTAGGAAGAGGAGAAGGATTCCTGGTACAAAATGCCACCTGGGGGAACCTCCTCCCTACAGCCAGGGAAGTGGTTTTAACAGTGTTTTTCATCAGAGAATGCAAGGAAATGATGATGTATAGAAAAATCACATCTCCACAGGCCTCAGGCCCCCAAAGGCGTCACAGATCAGAGCCGGGAACTGAGTGGTACAGAAGGAATTCGCCCAAGTTAAAGAGGGAAATCATTTTTCTTAGAACTAAGACAAAGAGATTTGCTGGGTAGAAGGGTGGATCTGGAACTGAGGGAAGACAGGGAGGGTGGTGAATACCGGGACAGAGAGATCAGTGGCTTCTTTTCCCTTGAGTTTAGAAACCAGAGGTGCAGGCTCTGCTCCCGGCTGCAAAGGGGGACATTTTGATCTTGCCGTTGAGCATATCCTGCTGACCTGGAAACGTCTCCTTGGAGAACCTTTAGTTTTGCATTTGGTGAGGAGGTCCCCCCACCCCACGTGCATTTGATTACTCAACCATATTGACTTTCAATTTGCTTTCGCTCCCTCCGGTGTGTCGTGGTTGACCAGGCTGGTTTCCAGCAGTCCAGGAGAGGCCAACTCCCCCACCACCACCCCAGGCCTCTATCCAATCACCACACGCCTTTGATCTTGGCGCATCACTGAGTCAATTGGATTTACAAGTCCAGCCACATTTTCTCCTTTCCTACGCTTCTTTTAAGGGCGTGGCTAGCCTTAGATCCTGAAATCACGGAAAATTTGGGACGGGATCTGTGCTTTTGTGCTCCTGTTGAAGAGCAGGTCACGTTATCATTCTTCCCCGCCTCCTTGTTCTTTCTCTCCAAGGCACTTTTCTTCGAGATACAGGACATTAACTAGAAATATCTGGTGGCAATAAGAACAATAGCAAAGCTTTGGATCTAAGTGTGTTTTATTATTTGCTGGTCGGTTTCCTGAGACTTGAACTTCAGCAGATAGAGTGGGCAACGATCGCATAGATCTTTCCTGTGCACATCATGATCCCCTAGTCTCTTGCATATTTTTTCTTATAAAAGATAGCGTGAACATACACAGGCTGGTTCTTGCAAGTTAGATGGTGTGGAGGACTTACCAAAGGACTCAGTAAGCCATCTTTCCCTTCAACAAGTGATCGTCAGCTGGATATGGTGGTTCACACCTGCAACCCTAGGACTGCACGAGGCTGATGCAGGAGGATTTCAAGTTCAAATTCAGCCTAGGAAGTGCAGCAATTTAGCAAGACACTACCCCAAAATTAAAAAGTGAGGGCCGGCAAGATGGCTCAGTGGTCTAAAGTGGTTCCTTAGGCAAGCTCAGGCAACCGCAGGGACCATGGTTTGATCCCCAGCACCACATGCTGAGCAGCCCTACCCCCAGGGCAGGCTGAGCTGGACATTAAAAAAAAAATTAAAAAGTGAACAAGAGACAAGAACTCAGTGCATTATGTTTTATGTCTAGGTGCTCCCCCTAGTCTGACATGGTGGTCATAGGCGGGGCTTCTCAGAAGTGGCTGGAGTGAGGCTGAGTCCGCTGGGATCAAGGATATGATGCTAGGAGTGACTCCTTGTGTGATGCTGTCCTGGGAGGGTACCCTGGCTAGGACACAAAGGACAGAAAGAGGGTCTCTGCCTCTCATTAAGGCTTACTGCTTGCCACTTGACTTCTCCACCACTGTGCCACCTTCTGCCCACCATGACCCGTTTCCCCTCCGCCACACCACCCTGCCTTGCAACCAGCCTGTATGACCTGGATTTGCTATGCACTGTGAGCTGAATAAGCCTTTCCTCGTTTAACCTCAAGTATCTTGTGTTTTGTCTCAGGAATGAGAAAAAGTAGCTAAAATACACTGAGGACCCTGAATTCAATCCATAGCCATGAGCCCCTGACCCCAATCATTACACAAACACTCACTGTTCTGTATTCTGGTCTCAGATGAGGATTTTCTCTCTCTCTCTCTCTCTCTCTCTCTCTCTCTCTCTCTCTCTCTCTGTCTCTCTCTCTTTCTCTCTATCTCTTGAAATGGGTTCTTACTGTGTAATCTAGGCTGGCTTTGAATTTGTGGTGCACCTGACTGAGCCTTTGGAATTCTGGGATTACAGCCTTGTGCCGCCATGCCTGGCTTCCACTGCATTATTTGGAAATGTGTGTGTTGAGGCTCCTGTAGTCTTGACCACCCTCACCTATTTTTCACAGTCCTTTGGAGTCATGTACATTATTCTTTGCAGGCCTATAAAGAGGAAGCATGGAAGTAAAAAGTTACAGCCTATGAGATTGCTATATTTTCAACACACATGCACAGCACCAAGGCCAGGCACCCATCCTGATTATAGGTCATCTATGCTGGGGCAAAAGGAAGTCTACCATTCTTGCCTTTTTCCAGGAAAAGCAGGAAGGAAAAGGAAGGGAGGGGGCCATAGTGTCCTCATGCCACTTACCCCTACACCTGGCAATGTGCAGCTCTTCTATCCTGTTTACAAATGCAAGTCCCCCAGCCTTGGTGACAAACACCCCTCACCCTGTCTGTAACATGCTACATACAAATGTCATGTGGCACCAGTTTACTCATCATCAGCCATACTTTTAGGTTTTGATCTGAGGACTGGAAACCAGCCTGGAGAATGTAAAATTTCTCGAAACTTATCATCTCTGGCATCCCGGCATGAGTTAGTTAGCTTACCTCTCTTCCATACTGAAGAGCAGAAAATACCTTCTGGCTGCATGCAGTCATGTAGTGTGGGTCTGGAGATGATGACTGGCTTGTAGTGGGCCACTGGAGCCCTGAGGGATGAACACCTCAAACCAGAGACCAGGAGCTCTGGGATTGGAGCTCACACAGAAGCGCTGGAGTGTTTTCACAATAAGCAGCTTTGTTATTTCTATTTTGTGGAGAAAGGGAGGGTGATGCTGAAGATGGTGGCATCCCCAGGTGTCAACTCCAGAGCCAGCTCCTTTAGTCTGTGTGCACCCCCACAATGCACATGACGGGCTCAGCACAAAAAGGAAAGGAGCACGTGACCCTTGTCTAGAGTTGATTATGCACCACGCAGACTGGACTTTGTATTTTATTTATTGGTGAAGGGGACACTGAAAGTCAACAGGGATAAACTGCTGCCCAGGATCTATCACTAGGAGCTCACAAGCAGGGGCCTTTGTCCTGCATTGTGTCCTAGGACTCATCACCCACTGGTTTTTGCTAGATGAAGTGCATGCTTCTAGCTGAGCTTCAGTCTCTTCAGTCTTCTTTCATGCAAGTTGGCATGCTCACTCTATATTAGTTTTAGGCAAATACTCTGGGAAAAGGGACACATTGCTTTAGGGACATTTCTAGTTCTCTGAAAAGAGGATTAACGATTATATTGTTTTGCTTCTGAGCACAGGGACAGAGCTGTATTACTGCAGGTCTGAGCAGGTTTGTGGCTAGGGCGGACATGGGTTAGTACCCGTGGATCCCAGAGAAGACGGTGTGGCAGGAAGGCCAGTAGGGCCCTCACTGTACCCCTCCTCCCCCTTCAGGAATACCTCGGCTCTGCCGCTGTTCACTGCATTCCTTTTGGAGGCCCAGAGCTCGCCCAGAGTTCCTGGCCTAGCTGAACAGATGCAAAGCATCGGTGAGAACAAGGCCTCTGTTCCCAAGGAGCGCAGAGCCCAGAGCAGGAAGGGCATGGAGATGCCGATGCAGGCACCTTGTCACTCAGAGATTAATAACACAGTGCAAGAGGTCCCGGGAGAAGTCATCCATTCCGGTCCAGGTGTGTGGGGTGAGGCGTAGGCGTAGAAGCTTCCTAGGCAGGTGTGCAGCGTTGCAAGGAAAAAGCAAGAGGAGGCTTTTCTAGGTGGAGCCAACAACCTATATCTAACACAGTTTAGAAAAGCCCAAGTCTTCTACAGTGAGCACTGGACTGATTATTTATTTATTTACTTATTTATTTATTTATCTATCTATTTATTTATGTACTTATGTACTTATTTACTTATTTATTTGGTACGAGGTCTACAGGATCTACAGGATCTTACTATGTAGATCAGACTGGTAGTGATCCTCCTGTTTTCAGCCTCCCAAGCACTGGGGTTACAGGTGCACACCACCATGCCCAGTCTCACTGGACATCTCGGTGCGCCCCAGGACTGGGCCCAGCCCAGCACCCCAAGGGTTGAACCGTGGCCACTGCATGCTGCCTAAGCAGGTGCTTTAGTCCGCTGAGCTCTCTGGCTGGCCCTGAACTGCTTATTGAGCTGGATTTTGAGAGCACAGAGCAGACAAAAGAGTGGTCCCAATAAGACTGGACACAGTTCAGGGTCAGGTTGTTGCTTCAGTGATGAGTTTGAACTTCTTTCTGAGAGCAGTGTGGCTTCCAACAGGATGACATAGTCATCT
>PVKN010026696.1:0-13749 GCA_004027915.1 Capromys pilorides | reverse complement strand
ATTGTCATGAGCTCTGAGTCTCCACCCTCCTTCGGTACTCATGGAGGACACTGCTGTGCGACCCCCACCCTCCGCTGGAGTCTTTAGATCTTTACTGTGTGGACAGATCTCTGCCCTCTTCTGCATTTGACTCTTTGGATGACTATAACAAAATAATCCTATAAATTAGCCTACATTAAAGCTATCCCCCCATACACTCTGACTACACCAAATAGTCTCCAAAATTGTCATCATAATGGATCTGGGAGACACCATTCTATTGATGAGTCATAATAATTTTTCAAGCTGTTCTCTACTTAGCTTAGCTTAATGTGGGAGGTATTGCGGGACAGAGCTGTCCAAACTGCACTGAGCACCCAGCTTCACAGCGGACATCAGGACAAGGCCACACCACTGTCCAGCTGCTGTCCTCCTGGCTCCCACGTAGCCCTAGCCCCCGCCCTGATCACATAGGCTGATGGACTGGAGGAGGGCGGTGCTGGGTGTGAGCTCTGTCTGCAGTGGAGCTGATGGCTGCAGCTGGAGGGCCTGGCTTCTGTTAGGGGTGTGGATCCCAGGACACTAAGAATTTCCCAAGAGGAAACACACACACACACACACACACACACACACGACAAGTACACAATGTAGCTAAGATAATTGTACTACTAATTTCTACTAGTTTATTAAAAGGAACAGTTAATGCTTAATTATTGGACCAATCTCACATGCCTATATCTGGTAATCTGAGCAACTACTTTGAAGATAACAATATGCAATATAACGACACTGTTAATTTCCCATCATCTTATTTTAAAGTTCTCTATGTTTTTATTAATTCTTTTTGAAATTAAAAAAAAAACATTTCTCCAACAGAACAATAATGTCCTCAAAGTGGCCAGCTGAGTAGAAGTTCTGCTAATGCCAGATGATACCAGATGCACTCAAAAATGAAGGCGCACAGTCAGGTACAAGCTGGTCAGCAT
Source organism: Capromys pilorides (assembly GCA_004027915.1). Taxonomy (NCBI): domain Eukaryota; kingdom Metazoa; phylum Chordata; class Mammalia; order Rodentia; family Capromyidae; genus Capromys; species Capromys pilorides. The sequence continues at coordinate 12,784 of PVKN010026696.1, read as the reverse complement.
TTGGTGATGTTATTTGGAAAAAATAAAATGACCTTAAAAACTAGAAAGTGGCTTTTCAGGTTTAACTTGTTTTTACCTAGTCATTAGACAGGGAACAATTTTTCCTCTATCTCATTTTCATTTGGCTTCATAGAAACTCATTTACGTTTCATCTTAGAACCCCTGGTGCCTAGTAAACAGCTGAGAACACACTAGAAATTTGGCACATGCTTGTTGGCTGGGTTGGATGACACACACAGAGGTGCTTCTGGGTCCCCCAGAGCCGTTCTGCAGCTTCGAGCTGGGGCCCTACAAGCAGATGCGCCTCTTCACACACAGGTTCAAGCTCCTCAACCCCTGTGTCGGCTCCAACGGTTTGCGTGGTTATACCAACCTCCTAGCAGCCAATTTGCTCCCAGATTCTTCCCTATCCAACTGTTCTCCCTCCTTTAATCCCTCTTTCTAAAATATGTTCCAATTATGTTACATTTATGTTCTAAAATTTACCTACTTCTCCATTACCTGCAGGAAAGAGCACTGAATCCAGTTTTTCTGAATAGACCTTCCAAAACTCTGCTTCCTTTCCCATCTCTGGTCCCTTATCAAATCACTGCCTAGGTTACCAACCTCCATACTTGCTCCACTCCATATTCTAGCCTTAAGAAGCTTGGTGATGCCTGAGGATACTGGCCTTCCTGTCCTTTTGTCTGCTTGGGACCTTCCCACGTGCTGAATTATCAACTCTCATGAATGATCTAACAGTCCTCTGAATTCTTCTCTTTTCTCTTCTGTGATTCCATCCAATCTTCAATCACCACAGTCCATGCTCATATCCTGTGCCTGTGTCTGTCTCAGAATTCCAGATTAGATGAGTAACAACTCATCTTTCGTCCCTAGAGGCTATGTTAGTGCCTGCAACACAGCCTGTTGCTTTGTAGGACTGGACATGCTACCCTGGTCACACACAGTTTCACTCATGGGTCTTACCCACCATGTACATTCTCTTTCTCAAACTGCAAACTGAACTCAGAAGCAAATTCAGAATCAAATCTCTCCCACATGTAAGGCCTAGGCCTTATGAAGAAGAAAACTATTCTCTGATGCTGCTTCTGAATGGCAGAAGACCTGGGAGAGGAGGGCGATGCCACCCTATGGCCAAAGTCAGGAAGGCTTGACATGTTCTGAATGCCAACCAGGCGATCTGTGTTCTCAGTCAGACCTGTGATCCCCATGCACAGGACAATGTTGTTTTGACCTCAGTAGAAATCAGTTCTGCTCTACATGGTGACGATGATAGCAAACATATGGAATTGATTAAATGAATAAATAACCCTACTTAGTTTTGCATAAGAATATGTGGTACCCAGGTCAAAGATAATCCCTAATTTTTCTATGCATAATAGATTCCAAAGTGTAAACATCACCAGTAGCCTGAACCAAACTAGATGCTTTAAGTCAACAGCCAAAGGTGTGATTGTAAACTCGGAAATATTGACAATGTTTGTGAATATCACTTCTCTAAATTAGGTGAGAAGATCACAGCTGATCTGGGTGCCTAATTTATCTGACATCTCAGTGTCAGGCCCTGGCCAGCTTCGGAGATCTGATTGTAGCCCTTCCTACTTCTTAGCTGTAAGTTATTTCTGTAGGTTTTGTCTGTCTTTTATAAAATGTATAAGTGTAGGAATACATCAGTAATCTATCAGAAACTTGTCGATTGCTGCTAAGACTTCTTGAGTTGTTTCTCTGTTAAAGTCATAGGCACTAAACAAAATAATGTCTCAAGGTGACTTACATTGATAACACTCTTATTTCAGTTCATGAGGTTTTAAGATCTATTTACTCAGTGATCACTGGCTTTGGGTCCACCACTGACCTTTATCCCCTGTGTCTGAGTCCCATTGGGCCATGGCACCAGGATCTAGAGAACCAGGGTGGCCGGAGAATGTGAAGCTGGGAAGGCTAATGGAGAAGAATCGGTGATGCAGAGCATCAGAAAATGGGCTGAGAGGCCCTGGGCCGGGGATCGTATTAGGGGAGCTGGTGGTTAAATTCAACAAAACTCCCAGCAGTGGGTAGATTTTCACTTCCTCCACCACCAAGACTAGTTCAAATTCAAGCCATGGTCCCATGAATGTGGCCTTTGGATAGAATTTTATAGATCAAATAAAGATCTGGAGATAATCTCATCTTGGATTGGGTGAAGCTTAAATACCATGGCTGACACCATTGAGAGGAAGGAGAAAGAGAGGCGCTGAAACATCATCGGGGAGGATGGAGACACACATTAGAGTGACGTATCCTTGATGCAAGGAATGTCAAGGGCTGAAAGCGCCACCAGAAGCTAGGAGAGGCTGTCTAAACTACTTTCCTTGTTGCTTAGGGAAAATCCCTAACATCTGAAGTTAAAGGATGAGAGGTTTATTTTGGCCTGCACTCAGTACAAGTTTTATCTGAAGTCAGCTGGCTCCAAGGCAGTGGCATGCCGAGGGGCAGAGGGGAAACAGTCCTTGGCAAGGCATCAGCAAGCCCTGAGCCTCCCTTTCTCTTTTATTCCATTCAGGCTGCAAACCTATTGGTTGCTGCCCCCTAAGCCCAGGCTGGGGTTCCATTTTCAGTAAATCCATTCAGCCACCCCCAAAGCTATGATAATGGACTTATTCGGTACCACACAACTTTACTCTCAGAATCACACACCACACTTTTCTCCCAAAATCCCCACTTAGGAACTCATGAGGCTTTCAATTTTGAGGAGATAATGTCACTAAGGTGTTGGTAGTTTCATCTGTTAGGTCTGAGAGGCAAACACACAATAAGCCACAGGAGGGCAGGGCTCAAGTCCTGCCCCTGCTTCTCCAGCCTGCTGCAGTGTCAGCCATCTGCCAGGTGCTCTGCCAGTATCTGTCCAACGAGGGCAATCTGTCCTTCCTGCCTCCTGCTGAGGTGGGGAGAAATGTTAGCAGGGAGAACAACAGATCTTTTGCTTCAGACTCTAATAATCTAAGTGCTGGGGAGATAGCTCAGTAGAATAAGTGTCTGCCTGGTAAGCGCAGGGTCCTGAATTCAATCCCAGGTACTGGAAAGAAAGAAAGAAAGAAAGAAAGAAAGAAAGAAAGAAAGAAAGAAAGAAAGAAAGAAAGAAAGAAAGAAAAAATAATCTTAGTGTTTAAGACTGATCATTCTGAATGCAGAAATCAGCATTTAGAGAAGGTTAGGTGAAGTTTTATCTTTATTTATATAATCATATAAAGAAAGAAAATAAGAGACCGTCCTGCTGTGTTCCTGCTAAGGTACAGTGCTGGTGTCAATAAGATTTCACGGCTCCCATAGTGTTGTAGTCAGAGTTTACAAGAAAAATAATTTAATAGAAGACACATAATTTATAGGATTATTCTATAGGAGTTATTTGAAGAGTCAAGTACAAAAGAGTGCAGGGAATCTGTCCACACACTAGAGACCCAAAGAATCCAGCTGGGGACCTCGATTCTCTGGCAATGTCCTGCGTGAATCCAGCCCATGTCAATGCCTCCCATGAGTCCACTGGAGGCCTAGAGCCCACAACACTGCTTCATGCAGGCCTGCTTCACGGATCTGTGCTGAGAAGGCCCAAAGGTCAGTGGTAGAAGCTAAAATGTCTGTGCCAGTGGGATGAAGGATCTGTGTTAGCAAGCTGAAGACTCTGCACTGGTGCCAGGAGACAGTGCTAAAAGTAAGAACCAGAGCTCCCACCAAAGTACCACAGTCATCCTCAGCAACACTGAGGTCCCAAGCTCCTTCTGATGATTTAGAAAGCTGAGTTCCCATTGGGAAAGCCAATACAATAAGCTTCTCCAGGAGACTGAGCTGTGTGCCATCTTCCCTCCTGGAGAAAGGAAGCAATACTCAGAGTGAGGACGAGAGCCCCTCCAAGTGAACCATAGTCATTCTCACTGACAACAAGGACCTGAGCTCCTCCAGTGATGAGAACAGCTGAGCTCATATTAGGACAGCCAGGCGGACAAGATCCTATGGGGTGACCAACAGCCCCAGGAAAACCAGCAGCACCCCCCTCCTTGCTTTATAGTTCTCCTTTATATGTTGTCGGCAATAATCCTCAGGCGGGCCCTCCACACCCAGTATCTCCTCACTCAGTTCAGCTGGGTGCTACAAGTTGATCACCAGTTGCCAATCCACCATACCTATGGGAAGACACCCATTCACTCATTTGCTTTCCTGCCAACAAATATTTTTTGAGCACTGTAAGAGTGATGAGCACACTGCTCAAAACAAGGATCTAGGTCAGCATAAAGAGTCAGGTCTTTGTGGAATATAGGAAAAGAAGTGAGACCAGCTAACTTAAAAACCAACCTAGAACATGACTGCAAATATAAGGACCTAAAATTCCTAGGTAATTGATAAGCATGTCTCTGTAACATACTCAGGAAGTTCGTGGAGCAGAGATCATTTTTGCTTCTCTTCTCTTCTATCTTCCTGGTGCCTAGCTCAGTTAATAATCCAGCCAAATGGTGTTAAATATTGAATGTTACTGGTCTAACACCTCGGATCTCTGATATATACTTTCCTACCTCTTTTAATTGACTTGCACTGTAGGGACACAGATTTATCCTTTCCCAGAATGACACAGGAAGATTGAGCCAGCATCCCAGAGAACCAGAAAGAAATAAGAAGCCAAAGAAAATCCATTCTCAAGAAAATGGCGTGGAGGTGAAGACACTGGGCAGAACCAAGAATCTGGCTTCTCCATGACTAAAGGGAAATTCTTCCTGGAGCCACCAGCCACCCGCCAGGCCATCTGCCTTGGCAGCTCCAGGCACCTGTTAAGCATGTGCTGGATCGAACATGCAAGCACTGGGTGATGCTGGCCTGGCAAAAGAAGAAGCCCATCTGGGCATGAGCTGGGAATTCTGCCAGGTTAGCCTATACCTGGGTAAGGCGACGCACATCCTTGGAGCTCAGCTAACCAAGTCCTTATCCTTTTTCTCTCTACTCATGGGAAGCACTGCCTGCTCTATTCTTCAGTCCTCATGCCTCTGATGTATTTTGACTCCATGTACTCAGAATTTTAGTATGGGGCCTTGTTGAATCCCATCAGCTCATCACATCCTATTCATAGTAAATGGGTTTGGCTGGGAATGTGGGGCCAAGATTTTCTTATGTCCTGTTACATGGGAATCTGGAAGCATGGCATTATGGGAGCTTCTGGTAACCACCTTATGCCCAGAGAGAGCCACAGAATAATATCAGCATCACAGGCATGAAAGCAAGAAATAGAGGGAGGAAAATCAGGTCTCAAGCACGTCCTTTGAGCCCTGAATCAGACTTGGTGTAAAGTCAGCACTTCTCCTGGACTCTGTTCAGCTACAAGAGCAAATAAATTTTCTCTTTGGCTTAAACCACTTTGGTTTGCATTTTTTGTCACTAGCATCCAAAAAATGCTCAGTGGAAACAAATACTATCAAAAGAGAGTTAACAGTAAATGCCCAAGGTCAAAATGTCTCCCCAGGCATGGTGGCGCACACCTGTAATCCCAGTGCTTGGGAGGCTGAGGCCAGAGGATCAGTATGAGTTAAGATCAGCTTGGGCTACAAAAGTGAGCTCAAGGCCAGCCTGAACTGCATAGCAAAACCCTATCTCAAAAAGACAAAAAAAAAAAAAAAAAAAAAAAAAAAAAAAAAAAAAAAAAAAAAAAAAAGATGCTTAGTTACTCTTCTCTCATTGCTGGAACAAATACCTGGCACTCAAATTAGGGAAGGAAAGGTTTATTTAGCTCACAGTTACTGGAGGTTTCAGTCCACATTCAGCTGGCTCCAAGGCTGAATGGCACATGGCAGAGAGCAACCTTTCATGGCAGAAGCTAAGAGGAAGAGCCAAGGGAGAGAGTAGCAGCCCCTCCGGTAGCTAACTTCTCTTCCTTCCTTACATTAAAATGTAGATCACCTGTCCCAGGGGAGGTGCAGCACCCACACCCATAGTAATCAATCACAAATTCCAAAAGCCACTCCATGACTGCATGAGGCTTTGGGGGGAACACCTATACACAAACCATAACAGTCAGCCTGGGCTATAGATGGAGTAAAAGAGGATGGAGAAAATATCCTGGGCTCAGGAGTTTTCTCCTAGGTGGAGCATTGTGCCTGAGGTCCCTCAGAGAGCAGAGGTGGGATGTAGCAGCCAGCTCAGTGAAGGTTGACTGGTGTCTTTGAAGTCTGGGCCATCGACACTGAAGAAACCTGATTCTTCTGCTGTGAGAAACAGTTGAATGTTGAAGAAATGGACCCTCAAATCATTGATTTGTCAGTCTCTCTTGCAATTAGGAGAGAGGGCCAGACTAGCTTGAGGAGTGACAGAACGCTGTGTGTTTACTAATCTTTTTTAGAGGCTGTTTAAGACATCAGAGGATCCCTTGGATTGTACTGCTTATCTCTGGTGATAGAAAAGTACACACAGTGAGGTGCCCTCATCTTATCTTCTAGAAAAGAAAGAGCTTGATGAATGTGCCGTGAGCTCTCCAGGGAGCCAGTAGCAGCTTTCTCTGGGCTGTTCTGGAAGATTTCAAGTCTGTATGTGTAGGTCCATCTCAGTGTTGGCAATGTGGCCAAGACAAGTTGATATCAATCAGAGATAGAAGTCATGTAAGTCCAATATGTTGAGGGTCCATGGATGAGGGCTTCTCATCGTTATTTTCCCCTAGGTTTTAGACACTTATGCTCATACACCTGATTAAAATCAGACCTAGAACTTGACTTTAGAGTATTATTAAATGAGCCTACTATCACCACCTAGCCCTGCTTGTATAAATTGAAGGTAGGACGTAGGAAGAAAAGTGGAAAACTCAAAAGGAATATATTTATTCCTTTCTAGTAGATCTATAGACTCCCTGACTCTACCATTGGGGTCATTCTCTTTCAATCCAAGTTAATTTCAAAGCTACAAGATAGGGGCCAGGAAGAGAACTCCATGGCATACCTGTCTGACAAGTGCAAGGTCATGAGTTCAAACCCCGGTCCTGCCAAAAAAAAAAAAAAAAGGTTACAAGACATCTAAGTAAACAGTCTCTATTCTGCATAGCCTTCATTCTAATATGCCATCATAGATAGCGAGAAAGAAAGCTGTCTTAAAATTCCAAAGAAGGAGGAAATTATTTCAGAGGGACTATCTAAAACATTGTAGGGTTTTAAGGATAACAGGAGACTCTCAGTGGTATCATATGAAAAAATGTCAGAACATCTGTTAAGTATAATGACAACAAAATCAAAATAAATCTCCAGCAAAGAAAAAAACCCATAATAGATTATGGTGACACTTCTGCCTGATTTGAAGGGAACTCAGCAAAAACACTGCAGTGGGAGCATGATGGAGCAAAAGTAACAATCTGATCTGGATGCCAGCATTTGCGTCTGTTCGCCGGGCCTCTCGTGCTTGGCATATTTGTGCAACGGTCCACACACCAGCTCCTAAGGAAACCAGCTGTCAGTCACACACAACTTTGTTCTTTTGTGATTTCTTCATTGTTTTCAATATGAGCATTTTTTCTATTAATAAGAAAAGTGTGATTTGATGGGTGACAAAAACACGCACACACATTGTCACGTCAGTTTTCTTCCATTCATTTTAATGCGCAGCCATGCCTTTTGAGATGAGAAGACTTTAATCTGGTTAAATACTGGGGAATAAACAGATGAAATGCTAAAATCATAGCAAATGTTCAAAATCCAGATTGTCTCAATCTGACTTATAAAGAAGTTTTAAATAATTTTCTACATGTAATTAATTCAGGCAAACGTCCATATCCTCGGGAAATAAAATGCTCTGCTTCTGGTCAAATCTGAGAAATCTTAGCAGCATGTAAAACACTGAAGAGTTTTTAATGCATATTTAAAAGATTTGATTGGAGAGGGCCAACATGGTCTAATAGGAGCAACCTGAAGCATTCTAGAAATAGAAGCCTCTTAAATAATTTGTTAATGAGCATCGAGTATCTCTGAGCCAAATGTGGCAGTGTGAAATTATGTCACTGTTAATACAAAGGCAGCATGTACCTCTGGAACAGTAGCTGCAATCTCAAAAATGTAGTAAATCTAAATATGAGGAGATGGCTAAAAAGATCTCCTAAGAAGCTTGTCACAGACTGAAAGGGAAGAATTATAATGAAGTTTATGCACTTGGTCTGGAATATTCTAGTGATTTTACTCCTGCTGTCTTATTCAAACTCAAGTCACTGGTCCTCAGGCTTAGCAGTCTGCAGACAACCATCCTGCGATGAATCTCTCTTCTCCCTTGGGATGGCTTGTAACCAGGTGTCCCACAAAGCCTTGTGTACTCACAGGTAGGATTTTGAGAGGTGGCTGGATCATGGGTGTGTGACACTAGATTAAGGGTGTGACACCTTTAAGGGTGTGATTGGCTTAGCATGGTTCTGGCTGAGGTTGAAGAGTTTTACTGAGGACCTCTGAGACCATGTGTGTAGGTGGCACCAATCAATAGGCTTGAGTCCTGTACAAAAAGTCTTGCTTCCTCCTGTCTAACTCATCATGGGCTGTTTCTCCTCTGCTATAGCCTTGGAGCCAGTTGACTGTGGACTGAAATCTCTGCAAAGTGTAAGCTAAAAGAAATCTTTCCACCTTTAACTTATGGGTGTTGGGTATTTTGTACCAGCAATAAGAAAGTACTAAAACGCCACTCAGCCCTTCATATGCCTGGCTTTGTGAAAGTCTCTATTGTGCATGGCTCAGTGTATTTCTCCCTATAGCTTCTGGTAGCAAAGTCCAAATTTTCCTTTGGAGGAAATGATCTAGTCTACACTCAGTCAGGAAGACTTTCAAGGAAAAAGCCCTGCTTCCAGGAGGCTAGAAGGTGCATGACTAGCTATGGCCACAAGGATTGGCATGTAGCTGCCAACAGTCCCATGAGGACCTCCTCCTAAACCCTTTCTGAAACCGATGAGAAGGAGGCACATGTTTTTAAAATATATCTTTTCTCTCTTTGCCTTTTCTTGTTCTATATCTTGTAGGAACTTGCAATTTTTTTTTTTTTGTTGTTGTTGTTGTTGTCACTTGCAGTTTCAAAAACCATGAACTGACTAGCTTCCTCCAATAAAACAATTCTGCCCACCACATCTAAAGGAATTGCCTGCCCCTTTAGCGTTCTCTTGCAAGCCTGGCTTTGTAAAATAACTCTAACCACAATTTGAAATGACATTGCAATTTTTGTTGTTGCCTGTCCCCCCTGAAATATAAGCTGTGAGATATGGAAGATGCCAGGCAAAGACTTCGCTAATCACTAGAGCGCCACTGAAAGAGTACGTGCAAAATGGCGGTCCACTTTGAGGTCAGTTCTTAAAAACAGAGTAAAAATTAATGATGTATTAAAGTCAAGATGTGGCTGGATTATAAAAGAAATACTTATATGTCCTAGGAATCATTTCTACTATCCTGCAAAAATATCTTACTACACGTGTTACCTTGGTAAGAAGCAAGATGTCAGGAGCCAGTCAACGGCTGTGTTGGGTGAGCCTGTACTTCAGCCATTCTCCTGAAGCTCTAAGCATAGTCTTATTGGGAATGATTTCACTTGTCATGGATGATAGTGCAGAGTTTGGAAAATGAGCCTTGGGAATTGTTGTGTCCCTGGCTTGCTAAGAATTCTGTGGTGTTCTTACAGAGCTGCAGGCTTTATTTAATGCATTATTTAGTCAGGCAACTCTCATAGTTGGGCCAAGAGACAAGGAGGAGCCCAGGGGAATGTCCATGATATGCTTCATGTTGTCAACTTGGGGGCACTTGGGGAGAGGGGGGCCTTCAGGAATTGTTTATTGATGTGTGTGTGTTGGAGATCTTACAGGGTGCTGAGAGGGGCTATGAAATTCTAGGCCCATAGTGCTGTGGAAAGCTGTGGCGTAGGCATTTGTTTCACACTTTCTCTCCTTTCTCCCATCACCCGCTCTGGGATGGATGAATCAAGGGTTATTGCTTCTGTATCTCTGCGCGGTACATCGATTCAGGATTCTAAAGCTTTGGCACACATCAAAATAAACTGAGTCAGGGACATGTTTCCCTGAAGCCACCTTTTTGCTTTAATATTCTGCACTTGCTGTTTTGAAATTCTTAATATTTGAACAAGGAACCATGCATCTTCATTTTTCAATAAAAATAATAAAACTATTTGTGTCATAAATTGTGTCCTTGATCTTGCCTGTAAGAGCTTGAAAATGCAGATGTTCAGGCCCTGGCCCACAGTGCCTGGTTCAGAAGGTCTTGCCTGGGTCTCAGAATTGTTACTTCTAGTACGCAGCTTAGGCAAATCCTTTAGTAACCGCCCTTGGAGGAATAGCTGCATTCCTGCTAACTCTAGGCCCAGAGCACATAGAAAGCTTCAAGGAGTTTTCCAAAGCCGGGAGATGGGAAGGTACCTGCATGTGCAATAAACAAGAACAACTTCATTCCTAGAGTCCCTTGGATATAACTGCTTTCACAGCTCTATCATCTCTGAAAATCACTGCAGGGCTTAGCAGTCCTCAGCTCCTGACATTTTAAGAGGTTTCGTCCAAGATCCCTATGTCACAGAAAAAGAAAAGGGAAAAAGGAAAAAGAAGGGCTAAGAGGTGCCTCAGTTTATAAAACAAGCTTATGGTAAGTAACAGAGGTAGTTGATAAAAGGAGCAATCCTTTTCCATCCCTTTCGTAGAAGACTTCACAAATCATGGTCCCAGACATCACTAATCAATCATGACATTCATTTCCTCGGAGTCCAGATCCAGACACCATCAACAATGAGCTGGACTTGACAATGCCAGATAAAATAGCTTTCCAGGTAGATCACCTGGGATTCAGAGTAGAGAGTGGAGAGCTGCTCTTTACACAGCAGGTGTAAAGAGGCTTTTTTTTTTTTTTTTTTCTCTAATAAAGTAGAATCATTAAAAGAGTCGCCTTTTCAGGATAAATTTACTTACCAGCTGCCTGTGCTGAAAATAAACAGAAATCAAGGACTTGCAGGAGAATGATATCATCGCTGCCAGCAGCTTCCCTTGGGAGAGCTGAGGTTTGGGCCCCTCCAAGTGATGGCCACTTTTGATAGGAAAAGCATGGGGTCATTTTATTAGCATGTTTAGTTTAACCAATGGTGTGCAGGGCCTCTGCGAGTTAGAGAGGGGGTTTCCCCTTATCCAAATTCATTACCATACTTTGAAAGAAATGAGGGAATTTGCATTCTTAAATGGAAGGTAGCTTCTCCATTACCTCCTAGGTCAGAATCTCATTAAGATACAGCAGCACATCTTGAGACTCGTCTCACCGAATTGACATTCCTCTGAACTTAGCTTTTGGCTCAAAAATGTCACACATACTAAAACTGACTTGAAAGTATATTAAATTCCAAGATCCTGCTGTTGGTTAGAAAAGGGGCTGCACAGAGCCTGGCTGGTTCCGGGACCCAGAGCTCTGGTTCCAACCGCAGCATTATTGAGCACTTCATCAGAACAGAAACGATTGCTCTCACACACGGCTCATCAGGCTGATTTCTTACAACACGTTGGCAAGTGGGGCTGCGGGCGGGGTGAGCAGCGCCTGCACGCAATCTAGCTCTTCCAGAAGCCTCATTGGAACAGTGCTGTGTTGGAAATGGGGTAAAAATACAATGGAAACAACAACATTAACCACCTGTCACTTTTAAAAACATTCTAAGTAGCACAGTATGGAGACATTGAGTCAGGATGGTTGTCGAGCTGCAGGGGAGGGGCCAGGAAACAAGATCAGCAGAGCTTAGTACATGTCAGGCAGGAAGGGGCTTCAGCTGCAAAATCCATTGCCTCAATAAAACTTATCTTTTGAGAATGAGGAGACATTTTCCCCAGTCATCACTATCAAAAGCCTGTGTACTGTACACATGTGCAATATGGACAGGGAGGCCTGGAGAACGCCACCTGCACCCCCAAGAAGCACAACTATACAAGTGCTCGAACCATGGCTGAAGAGCAGCATTCAAAAAGGGCTTTGGTCTTTTTTGTATTTCTGGTTTTTCAAGAAAATGGGCTCAAGTGTCCGTTACAACATTAAACATCACTTTAAAATATCCTCCATGATCTTCAGAAGAACACTTCATAGCTACACCTTCCCACCACAAGGCATCATCCTGGATTTTCCAGAAATAGAAGAAATATGGTGGCTACAAGTTACAATGCATGGCCAAGAGCAGAGGAGGTCGGGGCAACTGCATGGGGTGAAAAGAGCATGGAAACCAAACAGATATTGGGACTCTGGTCTCTTATGCTGGATGGGACCCTGGTACAGAAAAGAAAAAAGGACAGTTGATGAAGGCCATGCCATGGGACTGGGCACTCCTGGTGCAGCTATGACAGAGGCTGGGGTCAGAGGGCTACATGCAGGGTGTCGGTGAGACTGGTGAGAGTTGGGTCTGGGAAGCAGGATTGAGGTGAGGGAAGATTGGATGCTTGGGAGTGATGTGTCCCAGTAGCCACGCAGGCAACACCCAAGGAGATGACACCCTGTTGTGTTGGGAAAGGTCGAAGAAGAGAACCAATGGAAATCCAAGACCATAGAGGAAAAACAGGGAATTTTATGCTTCAGTCCCAAGATCTAAACTCATGCTGTTAGCTGGCGGCTATAGTTGAGTATTAGCAACATGGAATTGATTTGTCCACTTGGCAGTTCCTTAAAATTTGATGGGTCCAATTCCCAAAAGCAACTTCAGACTAGACTTCCCAAAAATCTATAGAGCTTGCTTTTAGAGCAGTGATTTGGACTATTGCAAAACACACACACACACACACACACACTCACGCACACACACA
>PVKN010026695.1:0-13750 GCA_004027915.1 Capromys pilorides | reverse complement strand
CATGGCTCTGTGACTGGACCTAGGATGTGAGAGAAGAATCGAGGAAAACTCATGGGTTCTTAACCTAAGCAATGGAAAGAAGACTGAATAACTGAGGTGTGAAGACTGAGTGAGAACACGTGTTTGGGAGGAAGATAAAGGAACCACCTTTTGTCTGTTAAATATCTGTTATGGCTTTGTCTAGATGTCCCCTAAGGCCTCACACAGTCACAGGTGGGCTTTTTCAGAGGTGGCTGGATCTTGAGGGTGTGACGGTGGGACTGATGTGGGTGCTTCCCACCCTGAGTAGTCTGGGTAAGACAGAACATCAGGAAGACACTGTCAGGGCCCCTTGCCTGCTTTTGGGGTCTTCTGCATACAGCAACCTGTTTCTCCCATGAAGCCTTTAGCCTTGGAGCCAGCCAACTATGGAGCGAAACCTCTATGAACTGTGACCCAAATACACTTTTCCTCCTTTAACTTTGGGTGTCAGCTGTTTTTGTCTCAGCAACAAGAAAGACAAGCAATCAGCCAGATGCATAGGGGCTTGGGGGTCAGGAAAAGGCCTGCTGGAGACAGATTCAGGAGCCCTAGCCAGTCCTTCTACTCTAAAGATATAGGAGCGGCCCAACACAGTGAACAGACTCTGCTCGTAGGCTGCTGGTCGCACCAGACACCTGGTCAGATGACACCATCTCAGTGTCTCCAAGGTTAGGCTCTGGCATTGTGCGTGCACACAACAGTTAATGCATTTGAACTTTTTTCAATCCTTAAATGTAAAAGAATTCAATAAAACAACAAAACGGAAAAACCTTGAAAATTAAACAAAAATGCTCACTAAAAACTATAAATTGTTAATTTCCACTGGAGAATGGACAACATTTATTGATAACCCCCTTCAGAAAAAGTTCTACTGAAGGGGCCAGTGAGATGGCTCAGCAGTCTAAAGCACCTGCTTAATCGTTTGAGTCCCAGGGGGTATTGAAAAAACACTGTTGAAGAATTCCAAACAGCACAACTGCACTTTCGCTAAATGAGTACGAAAAGACCCAAACAGCTTTGTTTCTTTTACATCGATGAATCCCAGTTGGGATTCAATGTACTATTTATATTAAAAGGAGCTGTGTGATGTACTTGCATCAGTATATCTGAGTGCGTGACTTTGACAATCGGTAATGCACCGTCAGTTGTCCACAATGTTCAAAATGTGCTCGGTTTTCTCGACATAAAATCTCAGCAGCGCAATTGCACTGCTTGGGACTCAAACGGTTAAGAAAGCTTAGGCAACCACAGGGACCATGGTCCCTACGGCCTGCCACCCCCAGAGCAGGCTGGGCTGGGCTGGCAAATATATATATATACATACACACACACACACACACACATATACATATATATGAAAGAAAAAGTTCTACTGAATAAACAAAACATGTTAATTTAAACCTATTACAGCTGAGTACAGCACAGCCTTATGCAGCGCAGCGCAGCACAGCACAGCAATTAAGTTAGTGAGTGAATCCCTGTCAATACTGTCATCTCCTTTAATCCATGGCCTACAAATCTGCCATTTCGTATATGATGACCCTGAAGTTTAGAGGCTAAACTCACACTGTAAGTCCCAGTGCAGAGATCTAACACCACATCAAAGACAGCTACCCACATAATCCAAGAAGCACAAGTCAGAATGAAATGTGAAGAAGCAAGTGATCTCTATTTTCAAGTAAAAGACGAGTTTCTTTCAGAAAGCTGAAATACCATGAAGTGCCCAACTTTCTATAGTCAATAGGCCCTTTGCAAAATGGTTAATGGTTTCTGAAATCAATCTCTCCCCGGTCCATAATTTAGTCCCCAGTCAGGACTTAACGATTTTCATCGTAGGTCTGCTCTGTGGACAAGTTGATACTGATGACTGAATCAAAAAATGACAAATGACAGAAAACACCAGTTACTTGTACTTTTAGGTTTATCTATAGTGATGCATAGGTAGAATAATACAATGCACTGTCAATGATTTATTAAAAATTTATTTCATATAATAAATTATATAATTCATTTTTATTTTTAAACAGTCTATATTAGAAATATTTCTGCAAATATATTCTTCATTGGGTAAGACATACAAATTCAGCAGGATGACACCGATTTCACGCTCTCCCAGCTAAAATCTCCCCAGTTACATATTTAAACACATCCTTCACATTTTCCTAAAAGTTCATGAGGACCCTGCTTAATACAATAGCATAGATGTTTCCAAAGGACCTTAGCTTGATCTGCAGAACATTAGGTGGGATGTAACAAAGACATCTTTGTGAGCCTTAAACTCATTGTGTCATACTGTATGCACCACAATGGTCAAAATCAAAGTTAAAAATAAGGCACAAAAGGACGCAGTGCAGTGGTCAGGCATCTGTACTGAGGCTGTGCATCAGAGACACAGAACCTACGCCAAACGACAGGCAAGGAAAAATCTGCTTACAGAGCTTGAGTTTTTACTGTTCAGAGCATATTCAACTGATCCTTATCAAACTGCTCAGAAGTTATCAAGCTTCTGAAATAACAAAACTTCTGTGTATAAAACACTGGATTTACCCAATTACAAAATAAGTTTAGCCTCATGAATGAAAAACATGAAAAGAACAGTTGAGGACTTAGCAGAAATTAGTATACCTCAGACAGTGGGAAAAGTAAACCCAGCTTTGGTATGGACCATGAGTTCATATTCCAAAAAAATTTACCAGGTAGCTTTTTGTTTTGTTTTTTCTGTTTCAAATCTACCTCTATCAAAGGACACAAGAATTTAACTTTCATATCACTAACTCAGGCTTTCAGGTTAGCTCAGTGGTTTAAGTGCCTACATGAGCAATCCAGTCAGGCACAGGGGACGGTGGTTCAATCCCCAGACTCACCCTTAAGGCAGCCTGGGCCAGCCAAAAACAACAACAAAAATTCTTCTCAACTTTGGGGGCTTTTGGGTTAGCTCAGTGGTTTAAGCACCCATGTAGGCAATTCAGTCAGGCTCAGGCATAGGAGATGGTGGTTCAATCCTCAGACCTGCCCTTAAGACAGCCTGAGCCAGCCAAAAACTTAATATTAAAGTAATATCATCAGTTTTTAAAAATCAACTTTAATTTTTACTAAACTTGATGAAAGCCAGAAGCACAGACTCAAACTAAAACCATATTCTGTAGCCCAGGCCTCAATTTCAGCTCTTATTACAGGGGTGGCAGTTAAAGAAATAGAAACAGCAAAATTAAATGTTGGGTCCAACCATTAGAAAAAAATGAATCCATATTCCAATTTACTATTCTGTACATCAAGCGCCTCCTGGCTAAACAGAATTGTATCCAGCGACTCAGATCCTATAACTTATTCCAACCAGTACAGAAGCTAACTAGAAAGATTTATAGTTGAACCCTGACTTCTGAAGGCTGCTGTCACCCATCATCCCAACAGTGAGACTTCATTAGCACAGAACCTGTGAGCCAAAGCACGAGGCCGATTTAAAGCATCTCTCCCTGCTGTGTGAGTAACGCACTGTTGTGGTCAAGAGTGTTCTGTGTTATCGTTCTTTATTTTCTGGGCAGACTATCCTAACAGCTTTAAGCAGCAAGCTCAAAAATTCGGCCTTATAGGCTTAATAATAAAAAGTTAAAAACCATGAAGAGTGAAGAAATCATCTGAAGCAAAGATTGGAAATGTATCCCCCACTGTCTCTGCCACAGTTCCAGAGTAAGAACCAATTAGGAGGCTTATCAAGCAGCATTGGCAATCCGTAGTGAACAGCCTTAGTTTTGTATGTTTTAATACTTGTATGGTATATGGAAATGGTAGAGGATCAGGGAAACTGGACTCTGGAGTGAGCACACAGAAAAGCCCGAATGCATACAGTAACATCCCTTTAAAAACTGCAAGGGACCTCACTTGCAGTGTGACCTCAGGATCAAACTTAAAGTGAGGCAGAACAGAGCTAGCATTTCAAAACCACTGGAAAAGAAAGAGTTAACCACAAAAACCGCGCTGATCTTGTGCACCAGGAACAGTGCTATAACCCACCTATCGTTCCCATGTGGGTTTATGTCATTACCTTCAGTCAGAATCATCATCTATGCGGCCGCTGTCTAAAGCCGAAGAACTGCTGATTCGCTTCAGACAAGGCGGCTCTGGTCTGTGTCAAGCTAAATGACGATGACACAATGTGGATGGCTTGTTTTGGCTCATGCTTACAGTAAGCTGCTCTGCCAGCATTTACATCTGCAGTGCTCCCTTGCCCTCTGGACTCCTGGGCTTCAGCTGCACCTCTTAAGCTATACCGATTTTACAATTTGGCCCCAAATTCACAGAGAAAACATCAAGGATTTACTCAGTGAACTGAGTTACTAAAGCATAGCTATTTTAAATGTTTAAATGAAGATATCACATCTAAAAATAACCTGCATCCCATTTATTAGGTACTTCAGTTTAACTCAGTCTTGATTTCCAAGGCTGCCGAACCACTGCCTAAAGCGATCTAACTCATACACTAACTCCCTCCTCAGGAGGAAATGCATCTGCCTGAGCTCACGTTTATAAATGGCCTAAGACAAGGCCCAATGTCCAGGCCCAACACTCCAGGAAATGTCTTCCTTGTATACAGTTTACACTGCTAAATCAGCAAGGAAATCCAGGAGTCAAACACAGCATCTGTTACTGTCATGTTTCTCAAAGTATACTGAAGGTGAGTTAGTAAGTATTTCATTCTTAAAAAATGCATTCCTAACTGGATAAGAAATTGGTCTTTACTAAAGTAATCTGTGATAGCTTTCAATATGCCATGTGCAGATCTGCAAGAACACTTTACAAAATTATTTGTTGTTCTCCACCGCAGCCGTACCTTCACAAACATCTCCTATTTGCACACTGTTTCTCAGAGCAGATCCCAGGACACATCCTTGGCAGTACTGCAGCTGGAGACTTCATTAACTCCTCAGGCTATGGGAGACCAGTCTATCTCTTAGACTTAACAAAACTCAGTGTCAGATCCAGAAGTCTGGGACTGAACTCCCAGAATGAACTTATGAGCAAAGAAAGAGGAATATACCTACTTACCACGCTGCACCATTTTCATCTCCCCAGCAAAAATGTTTAAAAAACAATAAATCACACCAGTCGTTCTTGATGGTGGCTACGCACAACACCTGAGCAAACTGATCACTACACAAGAGCTGTTGATGGCAAGCACATTAAATAAAAGTTTCACTTGTTCAAATGAAAAAGGGTACAAGTGCATATAAAGCAATTTATGACATGTTGAAAACTACCAATCCCAGTTATCACTTAAGATTCTCTGTGCAGCATAGTTTAATAACATTTACAGAGCTATCTTCTTTGTATGGTCACTTGCCGCTTAACAGTGACACGGTCTGAGAAATGCAGTGTTAGCTGACTGAAGCACCTGGAAACATGACAGCATGTACTCACACAAACCAAGATAGCTATGATGTCACTAGATGATCGAATCTTAGGAGACACAATTTTACATGCTTACTGTGGATCAAAATGCCATCATGCAGCGCATGATTTGCTAACGATAACTAAAGCTGCTATGGAAAACTTCTCTACTGGAGGAGCTCATTTACTTCTGAGCAGCGGTCTCAATCTCAGCACGCTGACACTGGGGGTGGACAGTTCTGCATCACACAAGTCTGTCTAGTGCACTGTAGGACGTCAAGCACCTCCTCTGGCCTTTGCCTACTATCAATAGTCACCCCAGCTGGGACAACCACACTTCCCCAGGTGTTGCTTAGATGTAAGCAAATTATCCCCAGCTGGCAACTGTTGCTCCTTAGTCTAAATTAAAGTTTATACCATGACTCCGATTCCCTGGAGAACGTCCCTTCTACAGGCCTAATGTGACATATGAGGAAACACCCAATGATAAGCAGCAGCGGAGATTTCGCCCAATTCTGTGTGACCAGAAACATGATAAACTGTGAATGCTGCAGAGTGGCTAGGAAGAAGCACTGCACAAAGAGAACTGAGCTTATTTTATACTCCTTATGAGTCTGAGTCATCTGACTAATGAGGCTTAACTGACATATACCATCACAATTAGAAAAAGGTAACTGTAGAACTTGTTAAGGGGCACAGGATTGAGGCAGTTTAAGACTCAAAAACAACAGTCATCAAAGGCTCAGACAACAGCCTACTCCCTGAATAGTCTCCATAAAATTTGTGAATCAACAATATCAAGTCCTGCGTAAAACTGTTTATATTTGTAGCTGCATCATTTTCTTCAAATGATCAAAAAGAAACCCCTCACAGGTCATGACGAAGTATCCTGGCATTTATCCAGAAGTACACTCTCTAATTTTAAAGTGGTTTCTTCAATATCCACATTTTCAGTTTTGTCATAACTGTCAACTCCAGGTGCATCGCTGTCCTTACTTTGTTCTTTTCTTACTCTCTTTAAGCACTGCTCAAGTCTCCTGATGAACAAGTCCACGTCCTGTGTCTGCATGCCGATGGTTGCTGCAGCGTTGAGGTAAGCACAGGGGTAGTCATTGAAATGGGACATAAAGCCTCTGAAAGTGTGGCCACTCACAGTCTGCACAAGCCCAAGAGGCACAACCCTACAAGGGAGAAGATTTATCTACTTAGTACGTCTGGTTATATTAACATATTGTTACTCATAAATAAAAGATATCTATTATTAAGCCATATACCCACTTATTAAGTTTAAAGACAGCCATAAATCATGGCTTATACAAACAGACCATGTCAGCCTTAAAATGAAATTATATAATATACTGCTATTTTACATGAAAAAGAACTGCCTGATTACCATTTATTTATTTTCTACAAAAAAGGAACAAGCTCTAGGAATGTCAAACACTTTCGCCTTAAAAGCAATAAAAAGAAAATTGCTGGTTTTGTGCCATATCTGGATCCAGACTTCACATATGTACACTTTAAGTCAAACACATGGACTAGACTGATTACCATGTGCAATCTAAATCTGATTGTGCTTTGCAATGGAAGGTTTTAGAGCAAATACTCAATGAAGATGCATCACTGCTTACAGCGCAGTGCTGGCCAGCAAACCACATCATCCTCCAGGGGCATGTTCATGTCCCACTGCACCTCATGGCATATTTGGATATAAGTAGATTCTGATCTTTTACTTCTTTTCTTTGAAGAACTCAATTAAGATCAACGTAAGCATAGACAGTGGTAGCACTACTAGCAAAATCAAATCAACCATTTGGGAAATGTCAAAACTA
Source organism: Capromys pilorides (assembly GCA_004027915.1). Classification (NCBI taxonomy): domain Eukaryota; kingdom Metazoa; phylum Chordata; class Mammalia; order Rodentia; family Capromyidae; genus Capromys; species Capromys pilorides. Next base: position 6,512 of record PVKN010026695.1, on the reverse strand, counting down.
TACTGTATAGAGAGTTCATCAAGGCAAAAGCTAGTTGATCTAAGATTTTTCTTTTGAAAAAGTGTCCTTTGAGTTGAAGTTTCTATCATGGCAGAGTGAGTTCCTTTGCAGAAAAATGTAAAGAAAAAGATTCAAATTACTCTTCCCTGACTTCATCAAATACACAATGTAAAATGACACTGATTTTGATACCAAGAGTATACTGAGGAAAAAGCATGTTTCTAAAACAATAGTTAAGAATTACAGAACTCATTTAGTTCAGGAAGTAGGCATTTTCTTAACAACATTCCACTTGAATTTAATAAGGAAGACAGCTTATTTCTAATACCATCATATCACTGAGGATCATCTAACAAAGGACCCAGAGACAAAAACCTGTACTAAGAGATGGTGAAACTCTGTTTCCGCGTATCTATTAAAACAAATAAGATTGGCATCTTTCTGCTACAGCCTTACAGATCCTCTACCACCTCATTCTTTGACTTTACAATCAGATGTCAGACCCGTGGAAGACACCTGTTGAGAAAAGGTACTTTATGAAAGTTAACTTGGGAAATCCAGAAACCCTTTTAAATATACTCACCTGGCACCAGAAACTTGTCTGGTAAAAAGCATTGAGCCAAGCTGAGTGACAGCTCTGTCATGGTGTGCATCTAACGTCTTAAGTGTCATAGCTAAAAAAGAAAAAAGTAGCCCAAAAGAAGTCTCAGTTTATTGCCACAAAAATCACTCAGAACAAATAGATGGGGAAATTACTGTGCTTCTCATTCATTGCCAAGTGTCATATTACTTTAATGTACTTAATTATAGCAAGGATTTCCTTAGCAAACATATATATTTTATATACACACACACACACACACACACACACACACACACACACACAGAATAAGGAACAAAATTCCTTGTCAGCCTCCCAGAAAGCAAATTTTCCCAGGTAAACAGATCAAACAATGGCATGATCAGCATGGCTGCTTATGTTAATTCAACCACATTTTAGGAACATATAAAATGAGAATGGGCACAAGTGCCTGCCTTACAAGTGCTAGGTCCTCAGTGCGATCCCTGGTTCCACACCCCCCCCCAAAAAAAAAGAGAATGAGGCATACACCAGTATAGACAAGACTAAATAAAATCAGCTTCTGCATATGAAAATGAAAACAATCATTCCAAAACTGTATTCCATGTATGCCAGCACTACGACAGTTACCATTTACTGAAGACTGACCATGCTAGACACTGCAAACACAATCTCAGCCAATCTTTCAATAAATCTGCACTGAGAGATCATTACCTCTACTTTCGAGTTAGGGAAAAGGAGATTAGAGGACAGAACCTGGCAGAACCGATACTTTACCCACTATCACCTTCCATATATCAACAAAAGATTGAGGTTGTTTTCATTAGATGTTAGAGTCCAAATAGTTTACCATAGCTTACCCTTTCCTGAAAAGATACTAGTTACAAATGATCCATTTTCCTCAGATATATGAGAAATAGGAAACATACTATATATATATTTGCAAACTAAAAGGGGTTATTATGAAACTTTTAAGTTAAATATATTAAGATCAATATTCACATTATCATTTTTAAGTAGCCCTTGTACCATAGAAGAGAAATATATACAAAGAAATGAAATTATAATACATGCCAACATACAGAGGCTAAAGAAAGCAACAACATTTAAAACAACATAGCTTTAATTTCTGGTATGTTGGTGCTTTATTAACTAGAAGTTCTAATTCTTATGTTTTCACTAGAGACCAAGATATTTTGGTTAGAATACTTAGTTTATTGATCGATTCTAATTTTTTACTGCATAAGGTGTCTTAGACATAAAGTATTTCTAGGGGCCCACGAGATGGCTCAGCAGTCTAAAGTGCCTGCTTAGGCAAGGTTAGGCAACTGCAGGGACCACGGTTCAATCTCCGGCACCACATGCTGCGCCAGCACCACCCCCAGGGCAGGCTGAGCCGGCCATAATAAATAAATAAATAAACAAACAAACAAACACAAATAAAAAAGAAACAAAGTATTTCTAAAGGCTAAATTTATTCAATTTATTTATTAATATTAAAATGAATTTACAAATATTATAATCAAAAGGTTTCCTCTTTTCCTACAAACATCAACTTTCTCCTAAGGACAGATCAGAAGTATTAATTTTCTTTTTCTAAGGTTAAAAATTACCTAATGATATCGGATTGTGAGAAGTCTGCAACAGTCTTTCACAGTATCCTTCCGACAACTTCTTTAGTTGGTTAGACAAATACGAAAACATTTCCTGCAATACAAAATGTCACATTTGAAACTAATTGAATAGACATTGCATCTTATCAGATTTAATAATACAAAAATCTGACTGGTATGAAGCCTATCCATAGATTATCTCATCCACGTGTCCTCCTTGCCACGTGTAGTGAGGTTTAAAGCTGCCGCAACCATCAGCAACCACAGTATTGAGGTAAAGTCACAAGCCCAGGCCATCCCTCACTTTGGGTCTATAGTATATCCATCACAAATTTATTTTCTCCTCTGAACCTCCAGAGCTACCACTTGCGTCTAGGCAGCCATCAACTTCTCTCTCGAACACAGCAGTAATTTTAAATCATTTCTCTGCATACTCCTCTGACCCTCTACAATCTAGCTACACAGAGAGGCCAGAATGGTTTTTTGAAAGCATAAATTCAAGAGCATCATGCTTGTCCTCTGAGGACTTTCTCCAATAACATTCTTCAACTCTAGAGCCCCATTCAATGTAACCCAGTCAAACACCCTGTGCAGTCCTGCCTCCACTCCCAGCCACCAGCCACATCAGTCTTCTCTCCAGCTCCTCTAGTGTCTGTCCATCTACGCTTGCTTTCTCTGAATTTCCAACACCATCCCACAGCCCCTGCTGTCACATGCAGAAGAGATCTTCCTCTGTTATTTCCCCAGACATGACTCTAATTCTACCCACTGCAATTCCCAATATCCCCCGCCCTCAACCCCACAACACCATTACCTAGAGTTTGGGTTTTTCACTACATTTAAAACCATTTGTCTCATTTGTGGGTTTTTTTTTTTTTTTTTTTTTTTGCGGTACTGGGGATTGAACTCAAGATCCTGTGCTTGTCAGGCCAGCGTGTATTCCTCTGAGCTATCTCCCCAGCCCCAGAAACTGGCTCATTTGTTTGTGTCTCTGTTACTCTTCTCTCGTCACTGGGACAAATACCAGACACCCAAAATGAAGGAAGGAAAAGTTTATTTAGCTCAGTCACTGGAGGTTTCAGTCCATACTCATGCTGGCTCCAAGGCAGACAGGCACATGGCAGAGGGCAACAGTTCATGGTGGCAGAACAGCAACAATGGCAACAGACTAACAAGAACAACAGAAAGAGTCTGTTTCTGTCTCTCTTATATTACATCTTGGTTCTCTGCCTCAGACTATCCGCCTCAGGCCACAATCATAATCCCAGCAGTGCTCAGACCCATAATCTCATCCTTGGATCACCCAAAATCCCACATTAATCTCAAACTCTAGAAGTCCCTGCCCCATGACTACATGAGGCTTTTGGGGGCACAAGTAGACACAAACCACAACATTCCATCCCTGGAACCCTAAAGTCTCATACACATCCTTTGTGCAAAAGATATTTTAGTCCATCTCTAAGAGTTGCCAAAGTCCCAAGAGTTTCAGCACTGCTGAACAGTCCAAGTCCCAAGTCTCCTCCCAGATCCAAGACAAACTCTTTACTGTGAGCCTCTGTACAAAAGAAAAGCTAAACGTATCCAACATTCAAATGCACAAGATAAACATTGCCATTTCAAAAGGTGAAAACAACAGGGGAATGCAAAACACTGATACCAACACAAGTCCAAAATCCAGCAGGGCAAACATTAAATCCTATAGTTCCAACTGGCACATCCAAAGCAGTCTACACTGAGTCATGAGCTCCAAAGGCCTTACATGGCTCTGCCCTAAGCTACTCTTGGTGGTAGCTCCCATGGCTTCTCTCTTAGGCCGGCTTTGCACCCTCTTTGCAGTTTCCCTTAGACAGTTCACATTTTGGGCTTTTCCAAATGTCTGGGGTTTCCACTGAATTAGCTTCTAACCTCCCAGGGGCACACTGCCTGGCCTCCAGGCCTTCTTCTGAAATTCAGGTGGAAGTTGTCTTAACCTCACAACTTCTGCATTCTGAATGTACCTAAAACCAACACCACGTGGATAATGCCAAAGTCTGCTGCCAGCTGGAGCAGTAATCAGGCTTCCTTCTATCTTGGCTGTAGGAGTCAAGTGCCTGGATTGATGAACACTCTGACCCTGATTCCAAGGAACAAATTTTTCATGCCAGCACCATTTTGGAACCTGGTGTGGCCGCTGCTGCCATTCTGGAATATGGGGCACTGCAGCTTTCTCCTCAAGGCAAAGTCTCCCCTTTACAATTCTGAGGCTGCTAAGGGTGGAGACCTGCCACCTCCTATGATGCCCTCAGGCCATCTTTTTGATTCTCTGGTTCCTTCTTGGCCATGGACATTCTTTCAGCTGTCTTTGCATTTCACAGCTTTCCTGGTGCTTCCTTTTTGGCCAAGCTCACAACATTTTAAATCATCCTGCTTGGCTCTTTGCTCTTGATTTTCAACATAAATCTGGCTAAAAGCCCCCAATAACAACCATGCCACCATCCCAAAATTTGGTTGCTTTGAAATATCTTTTGAAAGATTAATCAGTCCGCCATGCTTAATCTCAATCTTAGGCAAAGTCTCTGGGCATGAGCAAAATTCAGACAGTGTTTGGGCCAAGCCATGGCACAAATCATCTGGAATCCAACAACCAATGCAGTCCTTCTTCCCAGTAAAACCTCACCAGCCTGGACTTTATAGGCAGGCTTCCAAACGTTCTTCTGATCTGAGTTCTGACCAGAATCTCCCCTACAGAACAGCCGAAGCTTTTCAGGTTCTCTGCAAGCAGGCAACATCTCCAAACCTTTCCTATCTCTTCCCATAAGCCATTCCCAAAAACTTGTAATCCCTATGGTCAGATAAGTCACAGCAATGACTTCACTCCTGAGGTACCAAATTCCGTCTCCGTTACTTTTCTTTTGTGGCTGGGACAAATACCAGACACCCAAAATGAAGGAAGGAAAAGTTTATTTAGCTTGCAGTTACTGGAGGTTTCAGTCCCTACTCAGCTGGCTCCAAGGTAGACAGGCACATGGCAGAGGCCAGCAGTGCATGGAGGCAGAACAGCAACAATGGCAACAGACCAACAAGGACAACAGACAGTCTGTTCCTCTGTCTCAGGCCATCTGCCTCAGGCCACACCCATAATCCCAGCAGTACTCAGACACATAATCTCATCCTTGGATCCCCATAATCCCAGTGGATCATTAGTTAATCTCAAACTCTAGAAGTCCCCACCCCATGACTACATAAGGCTTTGAGGGGACCGTTAGACATAACCATAATAGTTTGCTTAAATGTATATTGCTTATCCTTAACTACTAGAATGGAAAACCTCCTTGAAGACAGGAGCTCTGTCTTTACTATGGTTCCTGGAACATCAAGAAATACGTGTTACATGTTGGTATACAAGTTACACATTAAGTGGTTGTTTTAAAATAAGTTTCCTTTTTTCCTCCAGCACTTGGGACCAAATCCAGGTTCATGTATACACTAGCAAGTACTCTAGCCCTAAGCTACATTTCCAGCCCAAAACATTGCCTTTAAGTCATACAAAGGGAAAATTAACAATTTCCTTAATACATCAATTAAAACAATTGTCCTACTCTGAAAAATAATCTACATTCAGTAAGAAAAAATATAACAAAGTGTTCTGTAAGTATAAAAAAATCCCACTGTAAATGAGTGGCAGTTCAATAAAGTTACAAACAAACGTTAAGTTGAGGGTTATAGGAACTAAAATTTTACCTTCTTCTCCCAAGAAGGCCTTTAAATAAGTGTTAGAATGAAAACCTAGTGAAGGACATCTACAGCAGAATGAAGCCATTTCCATTAACCTCCTCCACGCATCCTCAAAACACAGAAATTCTAAGGATAAACAAAATAGCCCAGGGCAGACAGAGCACCTTGGGAGACAACAGGAAATGACATTTCACCACCGTCAAGAGCCACAAAGGCAGCTTCTATTTTGCCCTATAAAGGGCTTGAGGCTCTCTGACACCACACGGGGTCCTGTGTACATTTTGCCACAAAAAAACCCAGGTAACTAACTCCGGTTTTGTTCAAATCCAGTAAATATTAACACAAGGGCAATTCCTTCCAGGTTTATGAATTACTACTAAGTCTACTTATGACCACAAACACTGTTGTCACACAGTACAGTATATATATATATTTTAATATTCTCACTTACATTTTTTGCCAAATAATAATTCTTAAATTATAGGGATAGTTTACAAGATTAATTTTCAATACATCAGAACAACAGCCCTTTCCTATTTGAAATGATCTCTTCTTTTTAATGTATTTGGTATAAGGTCTCACTATGCAAGTTAACATCCAAACTG
>PVKN010026694.1:0-13744 GCA_004027915.1 Capromys pilorides | reverse complement strand
TTCTTACACTAGGGAGGCCATATGATATTTGTAATTGTGGGTTTGGTTTATTTCACATATTGAGTATAGCCTCAAGTGGCATCCACTTATATTTGAAGGCTTCAAGTTTCTTTCTTTATAGCTGAGTAACACTCCACTGTATAAAAACACCTCATCTTTGTCATCCATTCCTCAGGTGACGGGCATTTCGATTGTTTGCAAGATTTGCCTATAACAAATTGTACTGCTATAAACATGTTTGCACATATATTGATATGATGTTTTCAGTTCTTCTGATAGCTAGATTGAATGGGACTCCCAATCCTGGTTTTTGAACAGTCTCCACAATTATTTCTGTAATAATTGTACCAGTCTAAATTCCCATCAGCAGTGGAGAATAGTTCCTTTTCCCTGCAGCCTCTCCAGCATTTGGTGTCAGTGGACATCTTTATGATAGCCATTCTTTCTGGGATGAGATAGTATCTCAATGATGTTGTTTTAATTTGCATTTCTCAAATGGCCATTGTTGTGGAGGATTTTTTCATGAATTTATTTGCCTCTTGTATTTCTTCATCTGAGAAGTGTGTATGCATCTCAGATGCCCATTTTTGTATTGGGTCTTGGTGTTTTGAGTCCTTAATTTTTTAAAAATTTGTATTCTACATAGAAGACCTTTTTTCTGAATGATTATTGGCTAAGAATTATTTCCCAAATTTATGGGTTGTGGCACCAGCCTGATAGCTCAGGGGACTAAAGTGCCTGCTTAGATAGAGCACAGCAGCAGGTGTTTACTCCCCAGAATGTGGTGCCAACCCATCCCCAGGGTGTGCTGAGAGGTCCAGTGAGACTAGGCATGGTGGCACCTGCCTGTAATCCCAGTGCTTGGGAGGCTGAAAGAAGGAGGATCACTATGAGTCTGATCTACATGGTGAGATCCTGTAGACCCCATATCCTCTGCACTAATTGTAATAAAAAATAAAACAACAACAACAAAAAGTCAAAAGTATGGGTTGTCTTTTGAATCTGATTGTAATTTTTTTGATTTGCAGAAATATTTGAATAAGAGGACGTGCCAGTTGTTGGCTCTTTAAAGTGTTTCCATGAAGTTTGATTTTTGTTCATAAAGTGTTAGCCTGTCCCTATATCTTCAAGATTTCCACCTACTTTTTCTTCTAGTACATTTAGTGTTTTTGTTTTAATGTCTAGATCTTTAATCTATTTTGAGATTGGTTTAGTTAATGGTAGTAGACCTGGACCTAGTTTTAGTTTTGGGTATTTTTATTACTTTTAATAAGAAATAACAATGTGACAGCTTCAAAACATGTTAGTAATACATTCCCAAAATGTGATACAATGCATATTGTTGTCCTCCTATTAGTTATAAAGAGCCCAGGCTGTAGATGTGATAGTTTTTCTAATCATTGTTGGTGCAAAAATTTTCTTTTCATTGAACTAAGAGATAGTAGTTATATACATAATCCAATTTTCCAGAATTGCAGTGGGTTATTGGCAAAACTGACAATGTTGGAAGTTGTAGATTTAAGCCTTTTACAGTTCAGCATACTAATCTAGCTTTGTTTCATGCCTCGTGGTTAAACTTTTGTGCAGAGTGGTTAAGGGCAAGTTAAAGCAATACCTGTATAACAAAACATGTAACTTTTGTATCTCTCTAGGTTAGTCAAATTCCCTCAGGATTTACTTTGAATCCATGTACCATGCTTTGTAGGACTGTTGTCAGTGTCAGCCATCTGGATGAGTCATGGCCATTGCTTGACCAATTTGCTTTCTGTGAAAGCCTGAGAAAATATTTTCTCCACAGGCAACACTCCTTAGGCACACTATATATTTTCAATCCTTTTCCTATATAGACTCATAATCTCCTTGAACATAAAATTGTTAAACCACTGAGTTATAGGATATTATTGCACAGGTTCACTTATGTCTTGAGTCCTCACTGATCTTGAAGGCCTAGGGCCAAAATATTGGTTTTCCTTGTAGCCCATCTTTTTCTCTAATTTTTGTTGTATTAACTTTTATTTTTTGTTGCCTGTAATTGCCTTTGCTTTTATAGGTCTTTTCTGGCTCCAAATATGTTTAAGAACATTTTTCTCTAGCTCTGTGGCCCCTCCAGAAGAGAATATTAGTGACACTATTACTTTATACCGTAGGTACTTGAGCTTAACATCACTGTCTTTTTGAGTATCAAACATCTTAAACTGCACTTAGAATTGGTATTATATATCAATCATTGATGTTCTAATAAATCTCTATAGAATGTGATAAAAGCAGTTACACATTTTACACAGAAATTTAGAATTATAAGCATATACAAAATTGTCGTCTGTCTATCCTACAGTATTTTTCCTACTCTTACTCTCATTTAATATCCTTTTTTCTTCTAAACCAACCATCTACTTGAGAGAGAGTATAGCAGTAACTGAAATTACATTAGAAGCAGCACACATCTAAAAGACCAGAATAACAGGCTTGTCATTAAATTTTGGGTATTCAGAGAGCTCATTTTTTCAGCAACGTTTGTTAATGAGTCTTTCATTCTTCTAGTGAATATGTTTGACCCCTTTTTGAAAGATAAGATAGCTGAGGGTGTTGATAGTTGTATCTTCATCTTCTAATCTGTTCCACTGATCCTTGGGTCTATTTATTTTTTGCCAGTGCTATGTTGATTATATCACAGTAGCTTTTTTTTTTTCTTTTGGAAGCAGGGATTAAACTCAGAACCTTGCACTTGTCAAGCAGTCCACTTGTGCCCCTGAGCTATCTCCATGTCCCCAACAGCAGTTTTGTAGAATAACTGCAAGTCAGGAAGTGTAATGTCCCCTCCTTGCCTTTGTTGCCTGCAATTACCTTTGCTGTTGTAGGACTTCTCTGGCTCCAAATATGTTTAAGAACATTTTCTCTAGATCTGTGAGGTAAAGTGGTGATATTTTGATAGGGATTGCATTACGCCTGCATAACAATTTTGGTAGAATGGCAATTTTCATAATGTTGTTCCTCCTTTCTAGGACCAAGTAATATCTTTGCATTTTCTGAAATTCTCTTCAATCTATTGTTTCAGAGTACTGTACTTTTCACTGAATAGATTCTTTACTTCTTCAATTAGAACTAATTCCTTGATATTTCCATTTTGGGTGCTACTGTGAATGGTTACTCTAAATTCTCTCTCATTGTGTTTGTCATCTGCGATGTGGAATGCTTGTGGGGGTGTTGAGTTTCCAATCTGCTATGCTACTGAATTTGTTTATTAATTTTATAAGCTTCTCGGTATTGATTTTTGGGTCTTCCAAGCAGAGTATCATGTCGTCTGCAAGTAATGATCGTTTTTACCTTGTTCTTTACCTGTTCTTATTCCTTTTATTTCTGCCTACTGTCTAATGGCTCTAGCTAATGATTCCAGAACTGTATTGAATAGAACTGGTGACAGAGGACATCCTTCTCTTGTACCTGATCTGAGAGTAAAATATTTCTATTTTTCTCCTTTTAAAATTATGTCAGGCTTGGGGAGATAGTTCAGTAGAACAAGCGCTTGCCTGGCTAGTGCAGTGTCCTGAGTTCAATCCTCGGAATGCTTCAAAAAAAAAAAAACAAAACAAACGAATAATTTTGTTGACTGCTTGTTTGTCATATATTGCTTTTATCAGACTGAGGTAGAAGCCAATATTCCCAAATTTCTGTAGGGCTTTAATCATGAATGAGTGTTGGGCTTTGTCAAAATTTTTCTACATCAAATGAGATGGTCATGTGTTTTTTTGGATTTGGCTCTATTGATCTAGTGTATTATGCTTATAGATCTGAGTATGTTGAATCATGCTTACATCACTGGGATGATTCCTACCTGATTGTCATGTATACTCTTCTTGATGATTTTCTCTATGCTACTTCTTAGAATTTTATTCAGGATTTTTGCATCTATGTTCATGAGGGATATGGGCCTATAGTTTTCTTTTATGGTAGAATCTTTCCATAGTTTTCTGTTATCAGTATAATTCTTGCCTCCAGGAATGATTTTGTGAGTGCTGCTTCCTTTTTAATTTCATTGAAGAGCTTAAATTTTAATGGGATTATGTCCCCTGAGAATTTCTTATAGAATTCAGCTGTGAATTCATCAGGTTCTGAGCTCTTCTTTGTTGACTTTTTTGTTAATTACATTTCAATGTCTTGTATTTTTTAGGTAAGAGTCCACAGGGTGTTCAGGGTCTAGCTACTAGCTCAAACTTTTAGTAATCCACCTGTTTACAACCTCCTAAGAGCTGGGATAACAGTTGCACGTCAACACACCTAGTCTCAATTGCAGTCTCAGCATGTCCCAAAGTCAGGGCTTCCATGGCAGGTCCAGGGATCAAATCCCTGGCCCCTGTGCCTGCTTGAAGGTGCATTAATTTGCTGAGCTACTTGGTCAGCCCTTACATTTTCAATTTCATTGACTGATATTCAGGTATTCAGCGTTTTCTACCTTCTTGATTCAGTTTTTGTAATTTGGACCTACTGAGAAATCTGTCCCTTTTGTTTCTTTCATTCTGTGAGAGTAATATTTTCAAAGCAGCTATTATTGATCTGAATTTCCACAGTATCTTAATTAATTTCACCCACCTAGAAGAATTCATTTCCATTCTAAGATTTCCTCTGCCTTACATGTAAAAAAATAAATATGTGAAAAATTATATTGGAGTTTTTTCTTTCTCTCTTTGCTGATGCTAGCTTTGGGTTTATCCCTTGTATCCTTTAAAGAACCATCTTTGTGATTCGCTAATTCTTTGTATTGTTTTCTTCATCTCAATCGCTTTAAATTTGGCTCTAATCTTTATGATTTTCTTCTGTCTTTGGGCTTTGAGCTTGCTTTTCTCTTCTTTTTCTTGAAGCCTGAGATGCAGAATTAGGTTATTTATTTGTTCCTGTTCTGTTTTTCTAATGTGTGAGTTCACAACTATAAATTTTCCTCTTAGAATGGCTTTCATTGCATCCCACAAATTTCAATAAATTGTGCTTGTATTTTCATTGGATTATAGGTATTGTTTACTTTCTTGTTTAATTTTTTGTGTATCCCATTGGTTGCTCAGAAGGGTGATATTTAATTTCCTTGTGTTTATGGGGTTTTTGTGGTTTCCTTTTTTCATTCATTTCTAATTTCATTGCACTGTGGTCAGATATTGTTCAGGGGAGACTATGGAAGAAAACAGTTATTATTCCATGCATATTATCTCACCACAGTGCAATAATCTGGACATGAATGAAAAAAGAAAGCACAATATACTTAAGCATGACCTATGGACTTGTATATGGTCTATTTTACACAACATCTCATGTGGAGCTGAAATGAATATGTATTTAGATGTTGTTGGGTAGAACACACTATTTGCCCACTAAGCCCATTATTTGAAGGTCTCATTCAGTTCTGCTACCTCTTTGCTAAATTTTGTCTGTTTAACCTATCTTTTTGGGTTAAAGGGTTGTCAGTGTCTCTGTTTAAGATTGTGGTATTGATTTTTAGAATTTTTATATCCATATAGATTTGTCTTATATTATTAGGTGCTCCAATATTTGGTGCATACGTATTTATGACTGTTATCTATTCCTCTTTTTTTTCCCCTAACCAGAATGTAGTAGTCTTTTAATTATGTTTGATTATTCCTGATTTGAAGTTCTGATTGTCTTGGAACAAGATTGCTACCCCTGCATTTTTCTGAGGACCTGGGGCATGTAGTATATTTTTCTACTCCTTGACTATTTGCTTAATAAATTTCTTTATGAGTTAAATGTGTTTCTTGTATACAGCATATTGTTAGATTTTGTTTCTTAATGCACTCTGCCAATCTATTTCTTTTAATTGGTGAGCTGAGTCCATTTATAGTGATAATTATAATTGAGGTATATTGAGTTATGTTTGACATATTATTTTACTGCTGTTGGTTACCTATTTTTCCCAGGTTTAAATTTTTTACCTTATTTGGGTGGTTCTTTCTGTGGTCATTCATGGAGTTGTGGTCATTTTAATCCCTCTCTAGAATATCTTTTAGTGGTCTATGTAAGGTTGGGTTGGTCATCATGAATTTCTTTACTTTATTGTATTTATTTTTTTACGTTTTTAGTACAGGGTCTAAGGGTCTCACTACGTAGATCAGATTCATAGTGACTTCTGTTAAGAGCCTACAAAGTGCTAGGATTACAGGCGCGTGCCACCACTCTCAGCCTGTCTCAGTCTCTTTGCACCCTGGGGAGCAGAGCTTGTGTGACATGCTGGGGATTGAATCTTGGTTCCTGTGCCTGCCTAATTAGATGCTTTAGCGTCTTCATGAAATTCTTTCATTTTTCTTTGTCATGGAAGTATTGCACTCATCCATTAAACTTGAAAGACAGTTTTACATGGCATAACCACCTGGGTTGGAATTTGTTTTCTTGCAACAAGACTTGAAGTATTTTGCTAAGTGCCCTTCTTGACATCAATCTTCACAGAAAGACTTTTCCATCCTTTCCAAAGGTAGAAGGAAAACGGAACAATATTGGAATCAAATTTCTTCCAAGTATCTGAGTTTAGCACACTGAAAATTTGACTGTAGAAAACAAAAATGTTTTTGCACTTTGACTTCATTTTCATGAGGATTTCCAAATTGCTTTGGAACTCACCCAAAAGCTTTACTTTTCTTAAAATTCCATATGAGTAGTCATGACACTGAATGAATGCCAGGAGATAACATGCAGTTGGCATAAAAAAGAAATTGAAACCAGAAGAAAATATTTTGCATGGATTTCCTGAAATACAACTTACAACAGTGAAGCATCATACACTTGTCTGAACAATAACAACAATGGGAAGGCAAAAAGCATTAGCAATTGATATACAAGTTGCTGATTCATTTATTTACCTATTTTATTATTCAAACAGGATACAAACTTGTACATAAAGATTACAAATTCCACAGAACTTTACCAAGCAAAACAATAGGGGCTCAACAATTCTTGCTATATTGCATAGTGTTGTCTTCAAATTAGTTATTCAGTATATCAGATATAATCATGAAAATATAGTACAAAAGAAGTTATAAGAATGCAAAAAGGATGAGAAAATAGTATGCATCAACTACTACCCTCTGTAGACCAGCAGGAATGAGCAGTACAATTATCCAAGCTGTACTGCATAGATACATAAATACATATCTTATGTATGTATTTCTAAGGAAAGATTTGGATGGAGTCAGTATTTGGAAGAAATTGCATATGCTGATATATATATATATATATATATATATATATATATATATATTTAAGCTTTCATTGCTTAAAATGCATTTAGTACTGGGTCTATAGGGTCTCACTGTGTAGATTGGACTCATAGTGATCATCCTGGTTTCAGCCTCCCAAGCACTAGGATTACAGGCAGGCACCACCATACCCAGTCTCCTCAGGTGTTATTTTATGTCTGCTGCACATCATGCGTTTTGATGGATATATAATTATCCAGTTAACAGATAGAGTGATTTCAGGCCTGGCAGATGGCTCAGTAGAATAAGTGCTTGCTTGGTAGGCACAGGGTGCTGAGTTCAATCCCTGGTACTGCAAAAAAAGTGCTTTTTCCTATAGTTGTGAATTTATAGGTAACTAAAAAGAGTTCAATATTTAAAAAAATACTGATCAGTTTATTTTTCTCTCAGTATATCCAGAGGCAATACATTTCAACATTGTGCCAGTTTTAGTACTATTCACAATAATAATCTCTAGGTGTTCAGTTACCAAGGCACAAAATACCTATGTATATGGTCAGAAAATAGTGAAGCTCATAGAGAAGTTAAGATGATTTTTAGTAATTTTAAAGTACTATGTAATATAGGTGATGGAGTGTAAGCAATTTAGGTAAAATTAATATGATAATTGGTTGTAGTTTATATATATTTGTCCCCCCAAGCCTCATGCAATAATGGGGTAGAATTCTAGAGTTCGAGATTAACTCATTATCTACAGGTATTATGGGTATGAATATTATTCCCATCCTGGGGTGAAAGCCTGAATGCAATTTAAATGGGACATATTTGATCTTTGTAGTCATTATTGCTGCTACTCCTCCATTTTGCTCTCTTGCTCTTTGCCACTGCTATGAAAGGTTCTCTGCCATGTACCATGCTGCCATGGAGCCAGCTGGGTATGGACTGAAATCTCCCATAACTATGAGCTAAAAAAACCTTTCCTTCCTTCATTTTTGGTGTCAGATATTTGTCTCAGTAAGAAGAGAATAAGTGAGACCAAATTTGTTACAAGAGAAGTGGGACCATTGCTGTGGCTAAACCTGAACATGTGGATTACGAGTTTTTGAGAATGGCTTATGGGAAGAAATAGGAAATGCTTGCAGAGGTTATCTACAAGTGAAGACCTGGGATGCCTTTGGCTCTTCCATAGGGGAGATTTTGTTCAGAGCTCAGAAGACCAGAAGGCTAGAAGAAAACCTGCCTGTAAAGATCAGGCTGGGAAAGTTTGTGCTGGGAAGAAGGTCTGAATTGATTGTTGGATTCAAGATATCTTTTTTCTTGTCTTTCATATTTGGGATTTTATTGATTGTGTTGAGGATCAGTAAAACATTCCCTTTGTACACAACACACATACCGAAAAATGTCTTGTATCATATTTGGTTTATTCCAGTGAATTTCCAGCTTCCAATTTAGAGGCAAATTTTATGTAAGAGAATTAAGTACCAGTATCTTCAAATGCTGACACACTGTTACTGAAGTCCCACCAATTCACAAATTTGTATCAAATAGAATACATACTCAGATTTTTGATGTTTCACAGCACATTAACAAAATGAGGAAAACCATACTACCATTACAGTGTACTACCATTACATGTTACAGTGTTCACATGATTCCAACAGGGCAAGAATTAGGAAGTAATATTCTTTAGGAAATAATTCAGCGCTGATAGTATAGCTTAGAAGATTAACCACTTACTTAAGGAAGTGCAGAGGCCTGAGTTCAGTTCCTGGCCCTGGCAGCAGCGTTGGCCCCACTCTTGGTCACACAGAGCAGTAGATGGAGTCTGGGCATGGTGGCGTGTACCTATAATCCCAGCACTTGGGAGGCAGGAAACAGGAGGATTTCAATGAGTCAGAGCTGCATAGTGACACCCTGTACAAAAAAGGAAATAATTCTACTAAAAATATGGACATAGATGTCATTTAAAGTAGCTGAGATATATTAAATGCATGACTGTAAGTCCAAATTGCCATTATGCTTTGCATTGCAGGATATAAAACTAACTTATGGAATGTCAATCTGACATAAAACAGTCAAAGCTTGCCATAATTCAATATTCCACCATATCTGGTTGTACCAAAAAATAGAAAAAGCAGAGAATGATGGCACATCTGAAAAAGATTGTTTACACTTAAAAAATGAGATGAGGTGGGATTCTCTCCTTTTAAAAATGCTTCTAGAGCTACTAGAAAACTTGCATTTAAAAAATAGTTGATAAAAATATTCTTCGGGAGTGCACAAAAAGGGAGAAAAGGAACACAGATAAGACGTGGTGTGTGATGAATAAGACTTGGCTTTTATCTCTTCTGCTTTACCAGAGGCTACACCCTCCTCATTTTTAGTTTCTCTGTTTTCTACAGGTAAATTTTCCTTGGTTTCTTGATTAGCCACTTCAGCCTGTTTTCCCTTGGCTCCCCTTTTCCCTTTTGCTTGCACTTTTCTGTCCAAAGATTTATCCTTTCCCACTGCCTTCTTGGGCTTTGTTTCCACTTTAGCTGGGACAGGTTTAGCCAACAACCTTGCCAATCTCCTGTTGGACTCCCCCTCTGCCTCCCTGTTGGCTAAGCTGACCTTCCTCTTGGGCTTATTTATTTATTTATGTTTTGTTTTTTTATATATTTTGTTAATTTCAATAAGAAAGAAATAGCAGTGAGGCAGTTTCCAAACAGGTTAGTAGGACAGTTATAATAATTAATGAATTACATATTTTTGTCTTCATAGTAGATATTCAGAATACAAGATGCAGACATGTTATCTTGTCGATTCTCTATTAGTGCAAATCTTTCTTCTCATTAAACTAAGAGAAAGTACTTGTATATTAATCCTAACTACATTTTCACTACAAAATGGATCTTCATTTATATCCACCTTGTTTTTTTTTTTTTTTGTTGTTTGTTTGTTTTTGTTCAGAAAGGTGGTGGTTTCATTTCCATTCAAATATTGTAGGTGCATGATGAATTCATCAAATTATCCCAATATTGTCCAATAATCCCTATAGTAGTGCGTTATCAATAGAACTGACCACGTCAGTAGTTGTTTTCTTGGGCATCTTTATGGCACAGGAGGCACGTTCAGAAGCTTCAAGTTGAGGTGCACGGGAGCCTTCCGGAGCTATGAAGCTTGACCACTGCTGTTTCCCCACTGTGAGAGTTGCTGGGACCCATGGAAGGTTTGGTGGGAGAACCGGATGAGGATATCTGCTTTGGCTTGGCAAAAATTCTGTCTGAATTTTGCTCATGGCCAAAGTCTTTGCCAGAGACTGAAACTAATCATAGTGGATTAATTAATATTTCAAAAGAAATTTCAATGTAGCCAAATATTGAAGGAAAGGCATGGTTGTTATTTGGGACTTTTAGTCAGATTTACATTGAGAATCAACAGACAAGAGTTCAGCACAATGGTTTAAAATATTCTGTGTTTGTCCATTAAGGACGCTTCAATAAAGCCATGGACTACAAAGACAGAGCTGAGAGGATCTCCATTGCTGAGAAGTAACAAGAGAATGGAAAGCATGTCATGAGGACATCATAGGAGTTAGCAGATCTCCAACATTTGCAGTCTCAGAATTGCAAGGTAGAGGGAATTTGATATGGGGGAAAGCCATATGTTCCACAATGGTGGCAGTGGCCACACCAGGTTCCAGAATGGCACCAACATGGAGAAATTTTCCTCAGAATCATTGTCAGTGTGCTCAGGAATTTAAGTACTCACCCTCTAAAGCCAAGAGGGAAGGAAACATGGCTACTGCTCCAGCTGGTAAAAGACCTTGGCATTGGTCATCCATGTGGCATTGGTTTTAGGCACATTCAGAATGCAGGAGTTCTGAGGTTAAGAAGGCTTCCTCCTAGATTTAAAAAGACTTGGGAGGCCAGGCAGTACACTTCTGAGAGAGCAGTGTGTGAAGCTGTGTGAGAAGCCTGCTCAGTGGAAACCCTAGAAGTTTCAAAAATCCAGGAATATGGATTATCTAAGGGAAACTTCAAGGAGGGAGCCTAAGAGTAGCTATGAAAGCTACCAACAAAAGCATCGTAGGAGCAGAGCCATGTAATACCTTTGGAGCTCACAATTTGCCACAGATGGCATCAGATGTTCCACAAGGACCTACAAGATTTAATGTTTACTCTGCTGGATTTTGGCCTTGTGTTGGTCCCAATGCTTGGTATCCTGCTGCATGTACCTTCATGAGTGGTAGTTTGTTTTGTTCCACTAAATGTTGGAAGTGTTTAACTTTCCTTTTCTCACAGCTGAAAGATTGCCTTAGTTCTTTCAGGAAACTTCATACTTGGACTTTTCAGCAATGCTGAACTTGTTAGGGTTTTGACGTCTCTTAGAAATGGACTAAAGTGTCTTCTGAATAAAAGAGTGTGCATGAGTCTTTGGGGATCCAGGGGCAATATGTTATGGTTTGGGTGTAATATTCCTCCAAAGCCTCATGCAATCATGGGGCACACTTCTAGAGTTTTAGATTAATTCATGATCCACTGGTATTATGGGTGTGAGTGCTTCTGGGATCATGTGTGTGAATACTAATCCCAGTCTAGGGTGATAGCCCAAATGCAATTTAAGGGAGACAAATTTGCTCTCTGTATTCATTGTTGCTGCTAATCCTCCATTTTACTCTCTTGTTCTTTGCCACTGCCATGAAAGGTGGTTCTCTGCCATGTGCCATGGAGCCAGCTGAGTATGGACTGAGATCTCCAGTAACTATGAGCTAACTTATTCTTTCCTTCCTTCACTTTGGGTCTCAGCAGTGAGAGGAGATTAACTGAGACATGATTATTAGTATTTTTGCTAATAATTATACTAATATTTTCTACTGTCATTTTCTTTGCAACTTGAATCATGACACTACTAAATGTCATAAGATTTTATGTGATTGCTAAAGACATCATCAGTCATAATTACTAAAGTCAATCAAGGTAAGCATCAGGGGCTTGCAAATTCAGCATGTACAGTGTAGAAAAAAGTGAACTTCTGCTACTATGTATGATAAATATGGAAGAAAATGATGAATACAATGTAATTTTGAAGTAACAAAGATAAATGAATGAATAAATAAATGTTATAAGTCATAATATATTAAATATTATAAAGAAAAATTTTATTAATGAACAGTATTTAAAATTCTAAAGAGTACGTATCATCCATATAAAGAAGGAAATATTGATATGAAAAAAAAATATAAAGTATTAGTCGAAAACCATCACTCTAGACATTTATATGGCAATACTAAGAAAAATAGTCTTCATGGAAGTGATCAAATTATGACAAAATAATTTAATTTTAGAATGGAAAAAATGAAAAGTTGAATTTTGCATTTTTACTGAATATAGATAGATATAGATATAGATATAAAAGACCAGAATGATAGGCATTCCAAGCATATTTTTACTGTTACACATTGCTATCCTCAGTGTCAAAAACATTTTGGAGGTTGCTAGGACAATTATTTAATTCATCCTGTGTATATAAGTGCATGGCTTTGCCCCTGCCATGCTTCCTTTCTTTTCTGCTTGCTAGCACTTAATTGTTTAACCCTTAAGTCCTTGATTTCCATTCAGCTGTATTATGCCTTTCAATATATATATATAGATTGAAATGGAAAAAAAAGAGAAAGAAACAGATAAAGCAATGTTTACATAAAATATTACCTAAACCACTTTGAGTGTAATGACTTTCACATGAATATTATCTACTGATAAAATGCTAAAAACATTTGCATATAAAAATATAATATCAGTGTCAGGAGTTAATAAATATCCCAAATAATACAGTGCCCATATTATCTATGTTATGATTGCTTTGTGTCATCATTTTCTCACAAAATGTTTTAACTTGTACTATGAAAATCATTTAGTAAACAGCTGTGAGTGCATTGATAATTGAAAGAAAGGATCAAACTATTTCATCAAATGATATTAACCAGAAGCTTTACTAAAAGAAAAAGGGATAGTAAAAGTATTTCTCATAAGAAATATTTAGAAATAAATACAACATCAAAATTGATCAAAAGGGAAGAATTAGTTCAATGTAAGTTTGGATGAAGTTCATACAAGCAGACAAACATACAGGAAATGCACAACAAAACTGAGATATCTATAGGTGTTGCAAATGAATGAAATTTGTATAAACACTACGTTAACATCAAGATACTTCAAATTTCATGTGAATTTTTCTGAATATTTTGATTTCTAGTGGCTTTATAATTTATAATTTCTAAACATATGTGATGCCTTTGTCTGTAGAAAATCATTTTTTCTTGTTTTCTAAGAAGGCATTCACCTTACCGTGCACTCAAAGCTAAAATTGAATATGTAATCTTTCTGAATTTGTTCCTCTTACTAAGTGATGGGAATATGGGAGGATATACAAAGTAATTTTATGGTCAATTATGACTAGAAATAATTCAGTTTGACACCCTTAGCTCTTCAAACTATATTTTGTGCAGGAGATCTATCGTGTACTTGAACATTACTATTCCTGCTTCTAACCAAAAACAGCATAGTAAC